>OMLM01009124.1:0-32649 GCA_900302695.1 Helostoma temminkii | reverse complement strand
TACCTGCCTTTTTTGGCTGGAAACTGTCACTGTCTTTGTCTAATCGCATTGGGAGAACACCAGCGGCTAATGCAGCCTGCTGCCATCAAGTCGTCCATTTAAAGCAGCACTGATCTGATTGCTGGAGTTTATTGGAAAATGGAGCAAGCAGGGGCAGGGCCGAGCTCCCCCGTGTTTCCTTCACTGTAGCTCTTTTTACTGACTGAACACTGGGAAGTGCTTCAGCCTTTACCTAGTTAGCGTCCTTATCAGTCACAGCGACTTTGGGTCACTTTGGACAAGGACCTAGAGGGAGATGTTTAATGTAATTTCATTGACAGGAAATGGGACTTTTGATGTGATTAGGTACTTGTGTGGCAGGTAGGGGAGAAGTGTTTGTGTTTTGAGTTTGTTTAAAAGTCATTTGTATCACACATGGAATCAGAGCTAAAGCTTGGCATTCATTGTGAAGTCAAAGTCATATAGGTCACTTAACATCAGCCTCTGGGATTAACAGGCTGCTCCACTTCATCTGTTTGTTTCTATTTTCACTCTCCCAGGAGAATGGGGAAGAGTCCTAGGTGCTCTGTTGTCACTCAATATAAATGTTCATGTCTCATTCAGCTCAGCATGATTGTTTGGTTCAGAGTGAGTGAAATTGGTGACATTTTTACATGCTGAAACAGAAAAACAAAGATTATGCCAACTGAAAATCAAAATGTTCCAGTGAAAAAATAGCACTCCCCGCTGAATTGCCTTATGAATGTCTGTGCAAACCCCTTACTAATGCCACTCCCTCCATCCCTTTCCAACCCCAGCCACCGTTCTCCCAGTCTCTGTCGCCCTGCGATCTTATCACACCTCTTCTTATTTCATTTGACCGTTCCCAGCTAATCAGAGGCCAACATCTGGATGGTTCCCATGGCAACCGGCAGGACCAAATATTGCAGGCCGTTAAAGGTGGGTTGAGGTCTGTGGGGGGAGGAAGCAATGAGAAATGCCCTGAGATTGACAGCTTTGATGGACAGAGCAGAACGGCGGCCCGAATGGCGCTACACTGCCACTGTGTTTTCCATGTGTGCATTGTGCGCGTGCATGTGTGTTTATGTGGTTCTTCATTTCCCCTGAGTTCACTGCCCATCCCATGGACCCAGTGGGAAAGGGTGGAGTGGAGTGCTGTTTGTTTGTGAGCGTACGTGTGAGGGAGAAAGAGTGCAGGGATATAGATGGAGCTGTTTTCTAATTGTAGCTACAGCGTATAAATACATTCACGCAGACAATTGTTAGTTGTTTTGTTTTGTTTTTTTTAACAGTATTAGAAAGCAGAAGTAAACTGAGCCCTGTACAGACCTACATCTCCTTGTTGAGTCACTAGGAGCTCTACTGCATTACCACAAGCTTATTACATGCTAATGTCATGACTGCTGGTAGAGATTAATACTGTGCATTTCTTTGTTTCTCCTTTAGTTATTGATTATCTGAGCATAAGACATATATATGTCATATGACTGAACAGACTCATCACTTCACCTGTTAATTACTGTCACTGTCATCCATGCAGTCTCCCCTGCACTCGTCTGCTTCTCTTTTTCATGTATTTATTTGAAATGGTCCATTAAAGGTGGGCTCCCCAGGGCAAGTAAAAACCTCATTTACCACAGCCTGCTCAGCCAAGACGGGAAGCGCCAGACCCCCTCAGCCCTAACTGGATTAGGATCCTGCCAACGGATGAGCTGCGGGGGCAGAGCTCCCTGGTCCCACCTCTTAAAACCACACCACACCAAAAAAGAGTCCGGTGGGATTTGAGGAAACCAGTTGGCAGTTAGTGTGGAATAGTAACTAATTTCTGCAAAAGTCGGTGGCTCGGTGTTGTACCACAAATTACTGCTAACTCATACTTAATACTCATACTGAGACATGTTGTGTGCAACTTTGCACAGTACTGACAAACAGAGGGAGAGCTTAACCCAGTGGAACACTTCTCAGATATTAGTGTTTTATAAAATTTTATACCACATAACAATAGTCATGATGCAACAATAACCAAGACCATGTAAAAAATAAAATAAATCTTTCAAATAAATTAGGCTCATGTTGCTGTTATTGTAAGGCTATGGAATATGTACTGCCAGCAACACAAAAATAAAAACACATGTGAGAAAGCAAACTGATTTAATGGTAACTGATTTCAGGGAAGTGCAGTGAAACATCCCTAAAGAAATGAACACCTGGCTCCAAAGATGTCCAAAAAAATCCCCTGCCTTTATAAGCAACTATTGGTTTTACTTTACAATGTTCTTCCTCATCCAAATGATAATATTTATAGTTACTTCAAATAAGATTTCGTCTTTTCTTTGTATTTTTGGGTAAAACACACAAGCTTGTTTTGAAATGCAACAAATCACCACTGCATATTACTAAATGGTGGTCTAGTCACTCATCAAGCTGTCAAATTGGTAAATTATGATTGGAAAATAACGGTAAGACTCACCAGATGGGTGTTAAACTGGAATAAAGTCATTTAAAAGTGTCAGGTGAAGTGTTTGAATGATCAGTGTCATAAACAGAGAGGTATGTAAGCACTCCTCTCATTGTCCCAGCTCTCCCTCCCTGCTTCTCTTATCTGACTCTCTCTTGTGTCACATTTTAAGACTATTCTCTCATGATTTATGTATCTTTTCTAAACAGACAAAGATCACAGATCTTCCCAGCACAACCCCTAACACCATTATCTCCCTGTTAGATATTAGTCACATGGGACATTAATGTGTTTTATTACATGGAAAGAAATGTAGTTTGTTTTTATTCACAATGATTCATTTGTTATTGCTGTTAGTCATCTACAAGTCTGCTATTGGTTTCATAAGAAAAACTAATTTAAACTAGAAGACATTTTTTCATTCTAAGTGTACCTGATGTTTTCTTTTTGCAGTTAGCTACATAGTAAAAGCACCAGTCAGTGGCCTGTCACTGCAGTGGAGAAATGAAAGGTTTTGGACAAAGGTTTGAGAAGGCAAAGTTGGGGTTAAGAGTCTGAACAGAGACAGGGTGGGATGTTCCTCAGACATCACAGCATACCAAGACAGAGGAAGACAGAGACGTAGAGAGGAAGACACGTTTTAGTCCCACACTAACAAAAATGTTGTTTGATCCGTCAGACGCAGTAATTCACAACAATAAAACTAAACGCTTTTTCATCTCTTTCCCCCCTGCTTTCCTTTTAGTTTTAGTTTGATTCTAAAACAAGTCTCTTTGTTTCCTTGCTGAGCTCTGATGTTCTTTTAGAGGTCAGCAACATATTCATTTTTGTACAGTGTACCTTAAGAACCATGAATGTCTGAATGAGGAAATTCAGATAATGTATGTTTATTTATCTTAACATCATGGGTTAAATCAAACTAGTATTTGTGGAACACGATGTGCCTAGAAACAGATCCTGTTATATAAATAATACAATGATGTTTGATTATTAACATATAAAAGCCACATGGCCCTCAACAAAATGAAGCCTCAGTTTAGAGCTGTCGGCGTTTCTTCATTGCTGCCATAGGGCTATTGGATAATTTGAAACATTTTGAAAGAACACATTGTAGCACAGCAAAATACATCAGCCATACCAAGCACCAGACTGTCCTTACAAACACTGCCGTTAGAGATAATACCCCAGAGATCCCAGAGGACAGAGAGGTGGAGGGTGGGGGAGAAAATGGGAAAGAGGAGGGGAAATTGGGAGAATTGGTTAAAAAAAGGAGAGAGAAAGTCATTGAGTATCAGGGGAGTTGTATAGATCCCTTATAGTATAGTTTTAATTAAGAGGGACAAACAGAATGTGTAGAGGGAGTATGACAGGGTGTAGATGCATTAGGCCCCCCTAACACAGCCTGCTGGGATCAATAAGTCTCCATTCACATCAGTCCAGACAGGAGCTGTCCAGCTCTCTGAGTGCTGAGCCTCACTTTCTGCAGCACTGACTCTGATTCAGACTGAGACAGGGAGTTGGTAGAATGTGAAGTGTTATCTAAAGTATAGTAGTAGGTAGTACGGCATATAATAGACTGCACCACTGAAGGAATTTCATACGGCCACAAAGAGTAGCTTAAAATAGGAAAAGACAGTGGAACCAGCAGGCGAAGATAATGAAATAAGTGATCATACAAGAGCGAAGGGAAACGGGAGCCCACATTCAGGAGATGATGACAGGCAGAGGGAGGAGCACTGATAACCTTGCTAGCCTAAAAGCTTCCTTCAGAGCCTAATCAGACGTCCCAATTACAAAGACGATCTCCCAATGTCCCCCACCCCGTCCCAGTGTCTGATGTCCCCCCCGATAAACGGCATTATTAATTAAAAGCCTCCAGCTGAATCTGTGTCTGATAGACGAGCCTTGGGACGATTAGCTACAAGACCTGACAGAGCTTATTTCTGCATGATGGAATCTGTCGATAAAGTAAAGGAGACAAGTCAACAATGTCATAAACACTGAGGGGCGGACAAACACACTGACAAAGCATTCTAAGTAAATGCTTTGGTGTAACGGTGTTTGTGATATTTATGAATATCATCATTATCACACAACAGCATTTTTGTCAGGAAATGAGTCTGTATTTTCACTGGCCTCAGAGGCCAATGCAGCGTCATTTTTCTGCTGAGAGCTGGCAGATCAAAATTTAACTTGGGAGTTTGCTATTACAGTATATAATGTTTGCCGTAGAACATCATACATCACCAAAGTTAAAATTTTTGTAGTGAAGTGGCCCAGAGCTTGAACTCCATAAGTCCAAAATGTGTCACACACATTATTTTATGGATTTTTCATCAATTTCTGATTGCGTTTTTCTGCAAGCTATAGCTGTGTAATGTGGAATCAGTTCAGAGATAGAAAACAATGTAATTCGCATGCAACGTGGACAGATGTCGAGACGAGTAAAGAAAATTCATTTTCAGTGACAACTGGGATGAATTTCATCCGATGAAAAAGTTAAATGCTAGGGAGCAGTTACTATAAAGACATTGTGGTGACATTGTTATCCTAGTAACTGGTGTTTAGTTGTTGAAATAATGTGATAAGGAATTTCCCTTCTGATTCTAAACTTCCTCATGTATTTAGGTATCAGTTTGTGTTTTAGAATTCTTAATAATTTTTTATCATCATATAGCTTCTCTATATATCACCATTCTAACCCTGCACAGGGCTGATATAATGTTATAATGTGTTGTTTCCTAAGAAATGCATTGTAATGGTATCAACGATCCAACCAAAAAAATGACACAAATGACCATTTGATAATGTAAGATTACCAGTCATTGACAGTTGCCAAGGACATTATATCAAGTACTGTACTATAAAACTTTTGCTTTGTTACAGTTTGCTGACAATACCTACGTACAGTGTGTACTTTTTTAAAGCATTTTGGAAATTAAATTTGTGATACTTAAGACTTAAACAGGTTTGTTATTTGTAGCTAATGGACCATCATTTAAAATATATATTCCCACAATTAACAGTTTGGCAGTATCTGTTTATGGTGAGGTATGCAGACATGGCTTGGCTTGGCTTGGCTGGGACATCCCACCATCTCTTCCCCTCTGTCCTCCAGGGAGCCCTGAGGGATCAGATAAGGCCAGTTCCCAGATCAGGTTCAGATCGACAGTTGAGTGCCAGAAGAAGAGTGATGGGCTTGGGATTGAGATTGGGAGGAGGGTCCGTTATACAAAAGAGCCCAGAGGGACCTCTAGAGCTACAAAATATTTTGACCCTAATGATAATGATTAGTTTACTTGATTAGGGAGAAATGACTCTGATGACGATTCACTAGAAAATAGTTATTATTATAATTATTGTTATATTAGAATGTATTGTTTGGTTTCGTTGTGATTGGATTTTGGAGATGACCCGCAGTTTCTGTTTTGCTAATTAGGTTGATGGCATCCAGTGGACTCAGTCTTGTGAATGAGCAATACGATATTTGATGAGCTGATGAGATTGAAGCTTGACAAGAAAAGTGAATGTGATTGTAAAGTCTCCTGGGGCCCTTCTTTTCCTCCGCCTGTTGCATGATAGACCAGGATAGATAAATAATGAGAGCTGTGGTTGTGGTTGATTCCCACATATGTACTAACCATTGGTGTACCAACATGTTAAGGAAGGGTCAAAGGGTAGGTGCAAGGATTTTATCTAGAAAAAAACAACCCCCCAGGGAAAAAGTTTTGTGCTTTTGTTAGCTAAGCATATCAATTTCCGGATTATAAGATGTGTCTATGATTAACTAGTTGTGTTTGCTAATTTCCCTTTGTCTTTAATTTACCAGACAAAAGTAGCTTTAACCAGTTTATATGGTTCCAGTTTATCTGACATAAGAAGGTTTTGTATTCTGTGTGATATTTGAAAGAAAAAAGGGGATACTGAGGGTTGCTAGAAAAGAAGCGATGCACTCTCAAGGCCATCGAGGACTCCTTCAGGGCATCTAGCTTAACCAGAGAAATAATGTTGCTGCAGACACAGACTGCATTATTGTCCTTAGCCTGCAGACAACCTTTCACATATTTTCCTTTCTATTTGATGGAGCTTTGAGACTTTGTGTCTCTGCTAGACACACACACTCTTCAATATACTCATGTCTCTTATAACCGTGAACTGACCTATTAACTCAGTACACAGCACCATTCACATTCAGTCACAGTCTGTAAGATTACACGAGTTCATATACATGCACAGTCAGACATATAGATGTGCACATACACTCGTGGGCTGGTTCGGTCCCGCATATACACAAGCAGAAACGCACATGGTGTTGGTCAGACAGACCAACTGGCTCTTGGGCTAATTGGGTAGAGTGTGTGGCCCCGCATGGCCGTGCTCTGACCCCGCTGCAACCAGGGACACCACTGAGCCTCTGCTTTGATACATTTGATACGGTTTAAGTGAGGAATGAAGACCTAAGCCTGTTTACATTTGAACTGGATTAGTGTTGGGGTGACAGTGCAGTAACAAGCAAGAGTGACTGAGGGTGAGCACATAAAAAGAGGAATCGGTGTTCATATTGAGCAGCAGACAACTGGAGTCGCCGAGTTTGTGAATCTGTGAATCTGGACGTAAATTTCAAAAAGACTAACCACATAAATAATCATCACAGCTTCAGAAAGATACCAAAATAAAAATTATTGCTCAGAAAAAAAAATTAGGAACATTAAGTGTGTAAGTTGTACGTGTGTTTATGAGTCATTTGTATTCATATTTTTATGTTTTATTATGTTTTTACGGTAGTATGAGGGAGAAGCACCTGTAGTTGAACTTTCATTAAGACTTCATTTATTTACATCACAATGGGAATATATCCTCTTTCTCGTTGTGTCAAAAAAAAACTTAATAAATAAACACAGGTATTCAAATATACTTCTAAAAAATTAAAAAAAAGAAACACAAACAAAGGAGAAGTACCAAATTAAGCCCTGGCCTCATGCAGAAATTCACTCCAGCAAGCTGGTGAGTGTGATAACACTACTGCAGCATTCACACATATACATGAATCTACAAACTACAAAAGGCCTGGACCAACAACAGTCCAATGGAAAGCCAACTCTGCCACCAGGTGCCCCCTGCAGAGCGAGACAGATTCAACGGGAGCCCGGCTACACTACAGGGGAAAGCGGAGAAAGGCTCAGCTCAATGCAGATATCCTCTGACACAGTTCAGATACAGCCAGGCAAAAGCCAATCAGGGTCATCTTGTTCCAGGAGAAACCAAAGCATAGAGTCAGTTTAATATCTGATATGAATTAATTCTAACAAAAACTGAAAAAGCGGATGCCGGTCTCAGTTTTGTGATCATTTACAGGACATTGTATCTGTAGCATCTTGTAATGTACATTACTAGAACAGAAAAAACAACCTGTGAAAACAAATTTGTGGCATTGTTGGTGTTTCTAGTGCTGGAGGTTATATCAGATAGCAACTGTCCAGTTGGAGCAGAACACGTGAATAAATGCACTAAACCCAACACACCACTAGAACTACAGATTCACCACTAGAACTACTGTGAACACACCATAATGTAGGTAGTGCCCACATGCAATCTATAACATAATTATATATAGAATAAGCTAACAGCATATGTGTACAGTGACAAAAAAGTAAAACTGATTGTAATCATCTGGTTTTCTGCATTAACTGATCATAGAATGTGAACTGATCTTCATCTAAATAAAAAATGTTTCCTAGTCAGTCCAGGCCTAGAATCATTAAACAGCCCCAACTCATGATGATCCCTCCGCCATACTTCACCTATTGGTTGATGTTTTTATGTTGTTATGTCACATAGTGATGGATGTTCTTCACTAACAATTCTAAATTGGTTTCATCAGTACACACGACATTTTCCCATTTGTGTTGTGAAGTGCTCTTTGGCAAACTTCGGGCACTCAGTGATGTGTGTTTGGAGAGCAGAAGCTTCCTCTGTGGTGTCTCGTAATGGACGCCATGCTTCATACGCCATGTTTTGTGTATGGTAGAGAGATGTTAACCAGTGTCAATAATTCCTTTGGGCCTTTACTGTTACTTGTCTGTTTTACCTTATTGACAAATCATCTTTTAGCGTCATCATAGCTGAGTGTCTGCCTCCAAAGAGAGTAGCCTACAGTCAGGCGTCGAGCTACATGTCCCTCATCGTTTGGACCCCAGTCTGCAGTTTTTTAGTCAATTCAACATGTTGAACTGACATCTGATTGGTTGTTCAGTTTAGAGAATCACTGCACAAGAAGAGAAATTGACTTCTTAGACCTACCTTATCAAACACTGGATAAGATGTGGCTATAAGCCATTTGTGGAGAGCAAGAGTTTTGTGAAAATAGTAAGCAAACTCTGCCAAGTTCTGCTTTGTTTATATTTTGTATGTCTGCAGTTCCAGGCCTTCTGCCTTCTGCTTTCCCTATTTGAATTGAGAATACAGACTGCTGCCACCTGTCTGTGTTGAGAGTGATTCCCTAGTGCCATTTCTTGGCCCAGATGCAACAGTTGATCTAAGGTTCTTCGACATCGGCTTGGTGTGTCACTGTCACAACTGATCCAAACTCCTACTCTGTATTTTTACAAATGTATGCAAATCATAAATTCTTTAGTAGCTCTAGCCCAGTCATGCTTCATTGATTTGCTTGGTTGCCTGGTTTGTTAATTCTTGAATCCAGTTACAGTTTGTTGACGTCATCAGCTGAAGAACTCACAACCTTATTCCAGCCGAACTCTGAGATTGTTCGAATGGTGTGTAAAAATATGGACAAGAACAAACCAATGATTTTTTAAATCAGATTAGAAATAGTTTGGGTTTGTTTATAATTGTAACCCAGATAATAATCTGACTATTTGCAAAGGATTACTAGTTTCTTGCCATTGCAAGTGCACAAATTATTATTAGATTGTTTTAATGGTAAAATGAAGCTAACAACAGATTTTGAGCTAACAGGACTTGGACAGTGCTGTGGGAAAATACAGGAGACATTACACAGGAAAGAGGGGTATTTTGCTCTTATTTTAACAGATCATTGTTCCAGTTTGTCTTCATTTAGTTTTCGTCACTTTTCATTGTATTTACCTTGTGTTCATAGTGCAGGCATTAGCTTAACGTGTTGTTATTTTAGACTTGCTCCATTTTCTCTTATGAAAAAAAAAGTTTGAGGTATGTGAATTTATTTTTAGTTCTGTGCTCTTCCAAGGCCTACTGACAGTACAGACAGTGTATATATCCACTGCAGTGAGGAAGAGGGTCACTACACTGGATACACACACTGGATAAGTTTACTCATTATGGGTTTCATTTCATTATGTATTAGTAAAATAGACCCCTGAAACATTATTTTAATGGAGTGACTGAAAATGGGGGAAATTTGATATATCTCTCTGTTTCTATGTGTGTCGTTTGTTCTTTCTCTTGTTCTTTTCCTCTCTTTCAGCAGTGCTCCAACCCCCCACCCCCACGCATCGCTCTCTCCCTTTTCCTGAAGTAATGATTTGATGTTGCTAATGGCTTCCTAAATTTTGTAGAAAGGGCAGAACCAGCGCTGTCTAGAGTTTCAGACATTGGAGATCTGCCAGACAAGGAGGGAAAGTGAGGAGGGGGGATTCAAGGGAGCAGAGACTGGGCTGGATACTGTAGGTAAGGAGGTCGAGTAATGAATATGGGGATCAACAGGGTGTTATCCTCATAATGGCTTCCTGTCAAGATATTAATATTTCCTGTTGTTCCAACATCCATACGTCACAAAATGGAGAAATTCCCCAAATAAATCAAAGAACTTGAAGCCTAAACTGTCTTCTTTCTCAGAAATATTAATGGCAACGGAGTCATCAAGGACAAACCATGTAAATACTTTGGAAACACTCTGATAATTCATAACTGGTGTAAATTGACTTGTCAAAAAAAAAAGTAACAAATCCTAGCTATAGCAAGGCTGTAATTGCACTAAGTAAAAGATAACATTTTGCCTCAAGGTGTGTCTAGCCACTTCTGGGACTAACACACACTCACACACGCTTGATGCTGCCAGTAGAATGGATTCTATTGTTGGACGCTCTACTGCTCATTCAAATTAGCCCACATGAAAGAAGTCAATGCAAGAGAGAATGACGAATGAATATGTTGGTGCTTGTAGTTTACATGCTTGTAAATCTGCTGATGTGTGCGTGTGTGCGCATGTGCATGTTTGTGTGCAGACACACACACCAGTGTATTTGTGTGTTTGCTTGTTTGTCACATGATGTCCTGTGGCAATCCCTAACTAACCGTAAAGGCGCCAGCAGAAGGTTGAGAGGGTGGGGGGCTGAGCGAGGGGCATGAGAAGACGCAGAGGAGGAAAGAGGAGCTATGGAGCCGTGGAGGGGGGCACGCTGGCTGACTGCTGTCACATGATGGGCATATAATGAAGCCAAACTACATTCAAACTGTTGAATAACTGCAAATGACTCATGACCTGACTTAGCATTGTGTAAACATGGGGCTTCTATTCAGCCTTCTGTGATAACCGCTATATCAGAGAACAGAATACATCTCTGTGAGCTTCACTTTTTCAGCCATTAAAAATTAGGAACACCGGACACAAAGTTTAGACTTGCTGATGTTCTCACTGTCCTTTGATATGCATGTCTTTAAAACTCAGATCTGAAGCCAGTATTCACTACAGAGGCTGTAAAGTATAGTGGATATTTTTCCAAGGTAGAGCGTTTCAGCACTATCAAATTAAAACTGAAACATTGCTATTTCTAGCGGTGGTATTTCAAGAGTGCAGAGTCAAGGGACAAAGGATGGACACAAGCAATGGGTTCAAAAACAGCTGAAGAGAAACAGAGAGGTTGTGTGGCTCTTTATCACTGAGGCTTAGTAACGCTGTCATATCTTGTGCTCCCACTAGATTAATCACACGGCCTGTGTTTGTGACTGGGGTTGCATGTTGGATGGCACTCCAGGAGTGTGTGTGAGATGCCATGCGGCCGAGGCGGCAATGTTTACCCAGTGCATAAGCAGTGGTTGGCCGCAGGCCTGGTACGCTGGCCATGATAGGCCACTGTGAAATGCATCTGACAGAGGCAGCCCGTTGTCCTCTCCACTGTAATTTTGCATTTGTGTGTAATTTACTGTGTGAATGAGCATGCACGCTTGTATGTGAACTCTAAATGAATTAGTTTTTATTGACTTTAATGAGTAGTGGGCACATATGCATTATTTCTGTGTCTTCAATGTAAATATTGTTATGTGTCTGTGTGCTGAGAGCAACCACTCACTTTCATTTTATTTCTTCCATCTGGTCGGAAAGATGCTTTTTATAATACTGAAGGGCACAATGAGCATGTAGCTGAAGTTGGACAGAGAAAATGCTGATGTGGTGGGAAAGGGGAAATTAATCAATGTAAGGTCCTGGCTTATTCAGCAGGCCTCTCTCCTCTCGTCCGTTGTCTGTTTTTTCCCCCTCTTTTCGTTCTTGAGCTCTTGATCGCTTCGGTTTCCCCTCTCCACTGCATTCCACACAGTTTTGTCATCCTGCCAAGGAAACAAATCAGAGGGCCCTTTCTCAGCCACCACACTTTTCCTTTGTCTCACTCTACCTTTCTTTGCCTCTGTCCACTTGTAGATCAGCCTGCACTATACTGTCTGAGCTCACTTCACCTTGACCCATGCGATCTGTGATGTCACACCAAGAGCAAGGGCAGTTGGGAAGTTACCGGGGTCAAATGAGCTCACGTCCAGCAAGCATTTCTGCCATTGTAAAATGTCCATTCTTCTGTTTCAGGAGAGTGCTTCCCTTGTTTGGAGAAAGTGTCTCCTGTTTCAAGAACTCTGTCCTGCCCTTTTAAAGAGTTTCAAAGTGGCTCCATGATTCCCCATTTTTCTTTAGAGCTAATTTAATGCATCCGTACGTGCCAGTTGTCAAGCTGCAAAGCTTGTTATTTGCACAAATAATTGAATAAAGCCATTTACATCACTGACTTTTAATTAATTTTCATGTGCTGTTTTCTTTTTTTTTCCTTCAAGATAATCTCCAGTGAACCATGGCAGTGGTGACATGTTTTAATCAGACGCGTAAATGGAATAATTCTATCAGTCAATTTGGTCTTGTCTTTATTTTTACATGGCTGATTAACCATGTTACCAACTGGCAGGGTGGATTAGCTCGATTAGATGCTCTGTATTTGTGCATGTGCATGCATCACTGTGTGTGTAATGTGTTGGTATGTGCGTGTGATGCCAATTACAGTAATGATGGGTCAGCAAGCTAAAAGTCAATCAGTGGCATAAACGTAGCACAGGGAAAAAGACTCGACTTAACTAGAGTGACAGAAGGCGGATTATACCTGCCCACATGAGCCCTGGCCCCTTTAACAAGCTAACCAAGCAAGGGAGATGGGATGTTTGCGATGCTAGAGAGGATCACTTTGAGCGTTTATTGTTAAACGTTGGAATGTGTCTTGTATGTCCAAGTATAGAGAAGCTGTCTATGACACTTGACCCTCACTGCAAAGAATATAGACTGTTTATGTTCTTTGCAGCCTTTAGTGTTGTGAGCAGCTCGGTGGTAAACATGCTGTCTCTTTCCCAGCTCTTATCAGACAAGATAGTCCTCAGATAGACACTCATACCCGCACAGTCAGTGGCTTAGCTAGCCACAGCAGCTGATGAAGCTGATGCAACGCCGCTGTGATGACTAGTCCTTATCTGTCGTTATGGTGATGTCCATGATGGTACGATGAGAATCTCTTCATGTTTTCTTACAGCACAGCACAACTGCCAAAATATACACCTATGCAGGCGTGTAAGCGCAGTCGGTGATCAGGTGTAATACATTATTCTCATGCAAGAAAACTGTCAGCACAAGAGCTAAATATTGTGCATCTATAACTGTATTTTTGTTGAGCATCTTCTTAAGTAAGGAGTCAACACAGACAAGCAAATGATCATGGTCATGCAGAAACCGCAGGGAAGTGAGCTTATGTCACTGGCCTGTTTTTTTGACTCATCGTGCTCTCACTGTGGTGTCTTTCTTTCCGACAAATATGACAGATACATATCAAGCTGTACAGTCTGCTCAAGGGAGATAAGGACCAGTTAGGTGCTGGGGTTGCAACATCCCACTGAGCCAATGAGTGAGCACAACGCCTTTTTCATACCGATCCTCAACAGATAGGCCTGCAGTGACTGTGTGCGCGTGTGATGCTGCTGATAATTTCTGTCTCCACTGAATTGTGGCATGTACTCTGTAATGGCCGCAGGTCTGCACACGTCTCCTATTCTGAAACTAGTCTGAAGTAAAACTAAACTTGAATAGGGGAAGGACGTTGACTAGCAGGTTGTTAACCAATTCGTAAGTGTTATTGCTATCGTGGTAAAACAATGCTATCGTAGTAAAACACACTTCAACCTATAGTGTTAAAATAGCATTAAAATAAGAGGTGACAGTTGCAAAGTGCTAGACTTCTGTTTACTCCCAGAAAAGAATAAAGCATTGATACAGAGATACGTATCAAAAACATTCTTTCTTCCCATTTTATCTGCTATTTAGATCTAACAAAACATCCACAATTTTTCCCTTTAGAAATAACACTTTCATCTTTCTCATCTCTCTCCAGAAATTCCTTGTGGTTCTTTTAATGGTTTAATCATATTGCACTTTTTAAAATGAAGCACACTGTGTTTCAGTGATCATTCCTCTTAAAAAAATTGGCCTGCTCATATGTGTGTGGTTGTCTTTCTGTCTAACCTGACAAGTATTGGGCAAAAACAGTCAAAGGCGCAACAAAATGTGTACTAGAAATGAAAGTCATCTAGAAATGCCCTCGCATCACATCATGGAGTGTTTCTGCATCCGTAACAAACTGAAACAAGGCCTGACATGGTGCCTCCTTCTTTAAGACTTAGCAGTTATGTCAGCTGTTCTCTGGTGGGTATCTACATACAAGCATACCTATCATGAGTAGAAGTGCTTTAACACCTGGAAGTTATTCAGATGCACCTGAATGTGTCAAGACGTTAAGACTATGCTTTGCTGTGAGGACAAGTTGGACCATGAGAAGGAAGTAAGCTTGAAAGTAAATTCAGGGCGGACACAGAACAGCTATGTTACTTAATCTACCGCACAAGCAACAATGTTTAGACTCCAATAGAGAGCTGAACAGCTTGAGAGTCTGAGCAGGGCACAGCAGGTCTCTGTGGGCTTCTTCTGTCCTCCACTGTCCTCCCATTCTCTGTCTGGTCATCAGTCCCTGTGGGAGTGTCCACAGGATCCATCCAGGGGTAGGCACTTGGGTCCCATCATCTTACTCCTGGCTACAGGCCAAGGTGCCCTCGACTCCCCCACTCATGCCTTTCTCTAGTTACCTGCCAGTGAAAGCAAGTAGCGCTGGGGCCGGGAATGGCAAGGGACATTATATGGGCGCGGAAAATGATGGAAGATCCAGAAGCCCTTTCCCCTGAGCCCTCGTAGACATTAGTACTGTACTTGCTCCCCAGTTTGTCAATGGGAGCCTCCAGATGAATGGGATCATTTATCAGTGGGGATGAATTTGTCTGTTAGGCCAGGTGAGGAGGAGGGCCTCAGCACTGCAGAACACAGCATGAATGAGACCAGAACACTACCTGTCCCAGGTGAACATCCTGAATGCTCCTTGTCCCAGGTGAGAGGAGGCTGACCTCGTTTTCTGGGTGAGTCGAGGGGGGAGTGCTCTTCATGTCCACACCCTGCTTCTGACAGCTACTTTTTAGCTACTTTATTTTTTTTTTTTATACCCTCAACTTCCAAAATAGTCAGAGGAGTGATGCTAAATTTCTAAGTTTGAATTGCAGCAAATTTGTATGAATAGGGAACTGAATGGTCCAAGATATGTCCACCTGATTTCAGCACGGACTGTGGGCAAACAGAGGATCCCCAGCGTTAGAGTGAGACAAGAGGATGGTGAATGAGAGAGGGGTAATCATCAGGGAGTGCATCATGGCAATCACAAAGACTTGTAACACTATGCACTATTCATAAATACATTTCATTATCAGTGCCCTACTCAGAAACCTTTTTAAAACCACAAACTGTGGCAATAAGGTGCATTTCCAGCCACAGAGCAATGATATGAAACACTCTCCCTGCTTCTTTCATTTTTCACTTCTCTACTTTCATATTAACAAACTATCCCATTGATGCTGGCAAAAAATTGAGGAAGTAGTGTTTCTGAGGGTAAGGAATGCAATTTATTTGATCACATTTTCACAAAACTATAACTATTTTGTAATAAAATCTTGTATTTTACAGGTAGCGTGCATTCATCTCAAAATATACTTTTGTTGTAGCAGACTGAAGTAGTTTAAACTAGGTGTACCTAATAAACTGCCAACTGTTCAGCAAATAACAAACATGCAAAGTTTATATTAACAAAGCCAGTAGTTGACTGATTTTAGCACAGGGCCCTCTTGTTGCATACAGGATGTTTGTTATCTTGTAGGATGAAACTTTTAAGAGAATTACACCTAACAACCATACAAGCTAATCAATCTCTCTTTACTGTTTCTGTCAGACCTCTATGGTCTTAATTGGTCTTAATAGTACAACATAAGTATTTCCTGTTTGAATGTCTCGCTTCCTGTTTTTTACTGCTTTGAAAAAACATGCAGCTGTAAGTAGCAGCCTTTCGAACTTGGGCCTAAAGTAGAGAAAAAGGTGTGGCAAGACACCTGGCAATAGACATCACGGAGGAGACAAAAATGATCCAAGGTCAAAGCACTTTTGACTTATTCTGACTAACTTCTGACATTTGTAGAGATTGTGAGATTCAATGCAATAGCAGTTGAGGATGCGGTTGTTTCCTGTCAGCAGAGGTCATCAGTGATTATCTGCTGTCAGGTCTGCTTATTTCTGACAGTTATTGCTGTCAAAGTTGTGCTGATCACATCATTGCCACACATCATGGTTGATTAATTTTAGAAGTGTTAGGAGTTGTTCAAGTGTCAAATGGTGTATCTGCAGAGGTTTCCGTGAATAATGTTCATCAGGTGTTTTTCTCAACGTACCCACCTTTTTCCTGTCAGCGTTACAGGGGTATTTCTATGAATTTCTTTTCATCCATGAAAAGAGGAAGTTCACGTGTGGGTCTTGTTGTAGCACAATCACTATGAGTTGGTAGCCATTACATTTCAAACAGTTAAGAGCTTAGTTTATGCTTCATCATAGCAAAGGTTGACTTCTCTTTTTTTTCCCCTCAAGGTCAACAAACAAACTACTTACTTGGGAAACTTTATGACAAATAAAGGCCGAAATACACATCCCATGTTTGCATTATCTAAATACTGAACCACTGTGTAGCCTTAATATCCTTCTAGAGGTCTGAGGAAGGAGGGATGCTTTTTTAGTTAGGCCCAGGCAAAGGTCAACCCCCACTCCAACACACACACTTAGAGACCTGCATCTGAACTGCGCTCCCCTTCCTTTCATCTTCTATGTCTCTCTCTCCCTAACTCAACTTTGTGAGGGAATGGTCGGGATACCTTTTGATTCCGCTAATTCAATTTGATGGAAAAACAAATACACTGTGGGAGTGGGAGACAAGAAAAGAGTGGGAGTAGTGGTGGTGGGGGGGTTGAGAGGGGGAAAAATGAAGAGATAGAGAGTTACATGGAGCTCAGAGAGGGAATGAACAGTGATAGAGATGGAGATGGTGGGGGAGGACAAACGGAAGAGCAGAGGGGAAAGAGAGAAGGAGGTAGGGAGTCGGGATGAGTTGAAACATCCAGTTCCAGGTTGAAGTCGTAAAACTCTCTGTGCACTGATCTAGGTGGCCACCATGTTCACCCCGCCAACGCATCTGTGATCTCTGTTCTTCATCTCCTCTGTGGAGCGCCGCTCCGATAGTGAAGATAAGTAACATCCCATTTTATGGCTCTTTCTGTGTCACATAATTCATCATGTGAGATTGGAGGGGATGTCTTGTTCAGTGTAGCAGTTGGTCTAGTTAGTCATAGTGCGTCAAAGCTTAAACAACCATCACATTAGAGTCTGTATGAATTTAAGTGAGTAGAAGATAGAGCGGTGGTGGCACATGCTAACCAAAACACTTCTTTCCTAGAGCAGGTATGCATGTCATGTACCTGCTACTTTATGTCTTGTCAGGCCTAGGAGCTGACATGTGTTGCTGCTTCCTACAAACATAAACGCTGTTTCTGTGACAGACAGGAGAAGCTTTGTTACGCGCCATCTTTGAATGTACAGTATGTACACATGCATGTTCATGTATGTGTTCAGGCGAGTGCAGCACTGGAAGTCCACAGCCTGGCAGACTGCTATATTATTTTTGGGAGGGCTTCTCCTTTCCTCTGGAGGGCCTCATTGAAGAGTGCTGGCTCTCTCCGTCTCCCCCACTCAGGCTCCGGGAGTCGGGCCAAGTCCGGCCAAGCAGGTTCGCTGGCTGTTGCAGCACACAGCCTGCTGGAACTGTGGCCTGTACATGGTCCAGCACCCACAATACTGTGCTGCACTCAGATGACTAGACTGCTTATTGGCAGTACATCGTTGCATATTCGCTTGTGTTCAGCAAGTGGATCGGGATATCCCAAGCCTCTGTCTGAAAACAGACACTCTTATGTATCCATGTGTGTACAGCCAGTCTATGACGTAGCATAAGCTGACAACAAATGGCTCCGGCACTGGATAACCAAACAGCACATATATAAATTCCAGAATAAAATATAATTTCCAATTTGAACTTATGAGTCTGTGGGAAACCCCGGCAGATCAGCCTTCACAGCAGTCCAGCAGATGTGAGCAGAGTAGAGGGTTCAGGGAGGGGTAGTAGTCCACTTTTAGCTTGGACTGTTTAATCGGGTGGTTTGTGCCGTGGGTGTGTGAGGGCATGCTGAACTCAGTGATGATGACCCCAAATTGGCCCTAATCTAGCAGACTCATTAGTGGCTGGCTCTGTTCTTCAACCCCCTTGTTTTACTGTAATCGTGCAAATGAGAGGGAGAGGCAGAATTTACCAACATGGAGAGGGGGAATAAAAGACAAACAGAATAAATGGGAATGCAGAAAGAGGAACAAAGAAAAAGATAAACAAAACAAAGAGAAAGAAACAGAGGACAAGATGAGAGCGAAACAGAGTCGACGCCTGCTTCCTGGCAGCCTCAGCTGTGTGCACATCTGTGTGCAAAAGGCCCGAGCAGACCCCCACGTGTTTGCTCAGGTCGCCTGATTGCCTTTCCTTCCTCTTCTCTCTCCCACTAAAGACCCGCTGTCCTTCCTCTCACTCCAAGAGAGAGGGCCACTCCGACAGACACGGGGAGTGAGAGCGGTTCCCACTGAACTGCACTCATGACTAAATATTTGACACATACGATTTCAGAAAAACGCTAGCTGTTACAGATAGAAAAGAGACTTTGTGTGTGTTCTCTAGTTAAATAAGGGTGTGAATTAAGGTTTGTGTTTGTTTTTTTCCAAGTGTGTGCATGAGCATGTGGATATGTGCATATGTATGACTGCGTCTGACTTGGGAGCCCTTTGCTGGAGCCTGCTGTCTGGGTACAATGGTCCAGCCTGGGGCCCCAGCTCCACAAAGAGGCCTTCTCTTAACAACGCGCCATCACAGTGAGAGGAGGAGCCTGACCAAAGCATTACCACGCTTAAGGGATCACAGAGCTTCCCTTGATACATCTGATATTAGTTATGGTTTAAATAATCAAGCAGTCTTCATTAAATGGACAGTTTTGTCTAAAGCTGTATGTTTGTGATTATGCACATAAGAATGACAGAGAGAGACTAAACTGAAGAGGCAGTGACAGATATGACTTCAGTATTAAACTTTATTTGCTTTACGTTTGTGAGATGGAAAAATGATAAAAACGTACAGCTCAGGGACTTTTCGTGTAAGATAGGTCAGTGTTTTTCTTTACGTAATAACCATGAAATTAAAATCATAACAATTTACATGTGTCTTTGACGAAAGCTTAGAGAGTGAAAATAAATTATCGTAGCAATAATTATAACATCAAATATAACAACAATAATAGCAATTAGGCATTTATAAACACTCTATTTACTGTGTCTTTTTCCATAAAAGTCCATCATTAAAAACAGGTGAGCGTTGTGGTGGTGTACAATCCAGCATATGAGGAGCGCACTGGTGTATGGGTAATGTAGTCTCAGCCTGACTGGTTTGTAACAGAGGTGTGTGAATGTTGGAGCTGTCAGCCAGTCCTTAGACTTCCAGCACGGAGGAGTCTGTCTGCCTGTCCACAGCAGCTGTGGAGGAGAGCCCGGGGCCGGACAGCGTGCACGTATTTCAATATATGATGAGATGGCCGTGAGGTGAAAACAGCGGTTCTTTTTAAGACCTCTCGAGTCTCCTCTTACAGGGTCAAGGAGAGGTGGGTACCAAAGTGACTTAGTAAAAATAAGCAAATAGAATGACAGGCGTCTCCATTCACTCTCCTCCTGCAAGTCTCAGACACCCGGGGACTAACAAACCCCTGGCCACATTAGCTCTTCACAGAGTCCACTAAAGTCCTGCTCTCTGCAGCGTCCCATCGGTGAGGTCAAGCATGACACGACCTTCAGTCATTAAGTCTAACCTCCCTCCAACCACTGTACATGACGGGAACAACTCTGGCCAGCTTTCAGCCATTTAGTGTTAATGGCGATGTGGTGGCTCCTACAGACAGAGGAATTCTTGGTCTGGAGGGGCCTCAGTGAGGCTCAGCCCAGACCGGCGAACGATTGGAGTGGTGGGGGTGACCAAATGAAGGGTGAATGGGCGTGGGAGTAGGCAGCATGTGTCCCGAGTGGCTGAATGGGGGGAGGTGACCCATGTGGGTCATGTGGCTGGTCAGGCCGGGTGCACCACTGAAGGGTGAGGCCTTGTCTTGCATGCACTTGGATAGCTCATCGAAGCCATCCCCTGCTCGCTTGTTCCTCTTGGACTTGCTGGACATCTTGCGGTTGCGTGTCTGGATGCCTTCTTTCTTCATGGTCAAGGGTCTGTTGACCTGTGGAGAGCAGCACATTAGGTCAAGGCACGCCAGACAAAAGCTGCGCTGACAGTGTGAATATTATAGTGGATTTATAGGTTTATGTTTCTGTATCAGCTCATTATTTCAAATTTTACTTATTGCATCAGGATTTACATGTATTTCTTTCATGACAGGCCTGTACCAGTTGCACCAGTGTGAGATGAATGCTAGAAATAATGAGCAGCTGTTTTGCATATATAGCTCCATTATAAGGTGAGTAAGGGGCGTTTTTTGCTTTTGTCTAATTTAAAACCAAACAGAACCGTCCTGGTCAATATGAATACATGGGGATGAGGAGCAGGCTGGAGCTGAAAGGAGCAGCCTCAGACAAATCCTCATCAATGTAACGGACGCTATTGCACTGAATGACAGTCCCACCCTGCAGCCTCTCCGGGGAGTAACGCCCCCGATGGAGGCAACAACGATGGATTAATAAAAAAAAAAGGCAACCGGTGGGTTCTGCTCCACGGGGTGAGCAGGCTTCGCTTCCACACTCTCACAGATTCTCTGCTCCTAAATCGATACGAGCTGTCCGCCCACTTAACCAGTTAACGACCAGCTCACACCCCCCTCCCTCCCTAAAGCCCCGCTCTGGAGTTCAACGTGTTTTCAGGCTACTTACATTGTGCAGTTTAAAGTAAAGGCCGCAGGCGTTACACACCGGGTCTCCGTTCCCGTTGCGCCTCCACAGGGTGGTGGTGGTGGTCTGGCAGTTTGCGCAGCAGGTGCCTGCACGTCTGGCAGCGGACTGGGAAAAAAAAGCATAGAAAACACATCATGAGTTAAATATTACGGTTATTTAGACGCCTGTGGAAGGCATGTCACTTATCAGACGTCTTATTAAAACCACAGCACCGACACTGCACGCAGCATGTTTGTGTTTGATTTCTGCCTCAGCACAAAATCAATAAGCGACAGAAAGTTTTTCTTAAATCAAACGGCGTCACTTTGATTTTCGGGAGGTTACAAGTTTGACCGCAGAGCCACGTGCAAAAAAAGCATCAAAAGAAGCGACACTCAAGGCTGGAAAAATGACTTAACTCCTCTATTAAATCAATTGCATGTATGCAGACCGCTACAACCATGATCAAATTTTCTAATTAGCGCAATAAAATGTAGACGTTTTTGTAGAGAATGGTCTTTTCTGTAAACGCCTGTGTTTAATTCATTATAAGTAAGTATGCTGGTATTAACGGGTTATAAAGCAGGCCTTGTGTATTTATCCTGATCCAAGGGAACTGGGCTACAAGTCGTGTAAGAGCCGGTGTCCTGCCTGGCAGTGTGCGCCTGCATCCATTGCAGATCAATTCTTCACACATAATAAGAAACATTAGTTTACACGGAGGAGCCCTCCGGCTCTTTGCTTCGCAAGCAGCATCCAGGTTTTTCTTTTAATTAATTTCAGGTGGACCCGTTGTTGTTGAGCTGAAGAGCAACGATAACCCGTTTTATTTTTGGTAGAAGTAAAGTATGTAACCTATGTTGTAAAATAAAAAGGCGCTGCGCATTAAGACTGCAGCCTACACACTGAGAATGGCAAACAAGAGAAGAACATAAATCCATTTATTTTTCCAATCCCCGCCCCTCACCGTCTGCCTCTTCACACATAAGCGGCTCCTCCACTGTTGTGATAATCTCTTTACAGTATATGTCAGTCTAGCCACAGAGAATGCAGCGCGCTGGTTGAAGGCGGAAACAGCCGGGAGCCTGACTTCCTTATCTGGGCCGGGCAGATATCCGGATAGGAAACAACTGGATGCCCCTTTGAACACAACTCTGAAAAACACTTGAGCTGAAAATGCAAAACCTGCAGCCACATGGGTTGACCCAGTGGAAGATGGAATAGACTGTTCGCAAAGAGGAACGACGTGGAGGAGTTCAAGGAACAACACGGAAAAAAAGCCAACACTTTATATTTGACCCCGCCGATCGACCGATAGCCAAGTTAAATTAGCCGCTAATGTTAATGAGGACCATTAGAGCCAGGCCACGGCATGTGCAGTCATAATTAACCTTGGTGAAAGAAAAAGTCCAGGCTCCTTTTATTAAAGTTAAAGCTTTTTGTTTTTTAATTTATGATGGCAAACCCCATTATTATTTTTATTATTGTTATTATTATTATTATTATAGCGTGGATTAGTGTTTTAATTTATTTAATATTTATTAGATTTTAATAGCTTCAAATCGCTAATAGTTATTAAGATAAAAGTAGTGTCTTTATTACTAACACAAACCATAAAAATTATTTATAGACGTATTGATATTTGCATCTTTTTTTAATTTAATTTATAGACAACAAAGTGCCAGGGTTTGATTGTTTTTTGGCAACTACTAAAAAAAATTTTAATTGTGTTTTTCTTCTAAGCAGTGAAATGTTCAGGAGCAACTGGGAATTATTAACCTTCAAAAATGATAATAAAAGGAGATAGATAGATAGATAGATAGATAGATAGATAGATAGATAGATAGATAGATAGATAGATAGATAGATAGATTTAAACAAAGAATTAAAATATAAGGGTCTCGAAATAGTTTTGAAGCCATAAAATAATTGAATTATGGCACACAGAAATGTGTTCAGCTTCAGCTTCAATAGTGTCAGAAGTGGTTGTGCAGCTCTAGAGATACATCAACAACAAGACTGCTATGTGTCCACTCTGCTTTTCATTTACTCAAGCATGGTGTTAACTAAAGCAGCATGGGCATTGGTATCAGTAACAGTATCAGAAGTACCAGCAATAATGATAGCAGGAACAATGGCAATAGTAGCAGTGTTGTAACAGGCCATGAAGGCGGCTCATCGGGGGGTGAGAGGGACAAACAATTCCAGGAAGATCATAGGGAAAATATAACTTTCCTGGAATTGTGCAGCCGGCATCTGCTTTGTGCTCATATTTAGGTGCCTTCTCTTAGAGTGAAACGATGGAGGGAGAACTCACCAGTCTACGTTTGGGCTTGATAAGAGGTCGGTTCTGTCCGTTCATCTTGTGGTACAGTCCACAGGCATTGCACAAGTAGTGGCCAGTACCATCTCGCCGCCACAGAGGAGTGGAGGTGGCACCACAGTTTACACATTCACGGCCCTCTGCATATAGTTCAAGAGAAGGAGAGAAGAAGAAAATTTATATAATTAAAAAATTCACCATCTGACAGAAACAACAAATAGCAGCTGTCCACTCCAATCATGCAATTATAACACGGCCACGGCAACAGAACAGCGAATGACCCCAGATGGCCCTGTAATGTGAAGTCAAAATCTGTCTTGCGATGGTGACAATGTCCATACCAGCGTGCAAGTGTGCACGGCTGTCATGGACACAGACACCTCTATGTAAACCGATCCAGAGTGTGGAAGCCGGGGACAGCCAGAACATGACCAGAGGTGTCCAACAAGAAGAATGAGACACACCATCAAATTAGGATTACATTATTCATCAGCTCAGTGGGCACCCATGAGAGGAAACATAAGTGTGTGTTGGCGGTATTAAATGTGCCGGACAGTGTTGCAGTGCCTGATGAAAGCCTTGCATGCCAGTTGGTTACAATTAATGACGTTGATCAAGTTAACATTATTGTGATGAGGTTTGTATTACTCCTAACTGAAGACTGGTTCAGACACAGACTTCCTGCGTGTAATGTAGAAAAACCTGCTTTTTTAGTTATTCCCACGTGCTCCCCTCTCCCATACAGGTTCGACTGACTTCAAACAGACTGTTGCTAAACCGACTGATTCTTTTAATTCAAGTATCCCTCTCTCCCTAGAGCATCCTCTCATTATTCCTGTTATAATGCCAGCGACACCCAAATTCCCACCCTCGCTCCACAATGGAATCTGACCTGAGCACAAAGCTATGCTTCTTTTGAAATGCATCACGGTGCTTTTTTTTTTTTCTTTTTTGGTACCTTTCTTCTCTTCTTCTGAGTCATTTCGCAAGTGCTTTAGCCACATTAGACTTGAGGTCAGTAACGCCTTAAATACTCATCAGAAGCGACTGATGTACTGTGTCTTGTGCAATGTATAGTGTTGAAATAAGTCAAAATGGGAAGATAAAAGCGTGAAAAGGTAGCGTAGAGAGGAGGAGGAGGAGTTCTGGTTTGAGGCTAGTTCAGCAGGAAGCCACACTACTGTAAGGTATATGAGCTGACAGCTGAAATGTCATTGTGGCATTTTGTACAACAATCAATCACCATTACTGGCACTGGACATAGACTTTGATAGATAAGAGCCTTTTTAATGCCGTAGCTGATATGTTTGTGTTACTGATTTGGGCACAGTCTGCCCAGCTTCTTTTTAAATGTCACAGTGTAACATTTCTCTGCTACAGAAAGGCTCGCATTGACTCACATTATCAGTCAGCGAACATTCCCCAGGTGTGTTAAAAAACATAGGAAGAATGAATGACAAAACTGATGATTGCACATCTACATTCAGAGCAACTTGTTAACAGTCTGTGATGTCTGTTGTTACTTTTTGTCCATTAATCCAAAGTAGAGCAGCTGGAACAATGTAGGGAAATTACAGACCCATTACCAGACTGAGCTGTTTTTCAAATGTCTGCACATTAATGTCAGACATAAAGTCTAAATATTACTCCCAGTGTGCAGTATATTGAACCAGGTGCTTGTCCAGACAGTCAGAAAATAGTCCGAGTTTTACTGTAAACTTTTTCACTGGCTTTGGGGATTTTTTTTTTCGTAAAAACAAAACCAATTACGTGGATGTAATCGGGATTATTCAATGCACTTTTCTCCAAACCCCTGTGACTGTTTTATTAAATATGCTCTAATCTACACACAGGAATCCGCATAGAAGCAGATCCACTGAGAACATGGTTGCCTCCGCTTCGTGTCAGTGGACTGGGCCAAGGCCATGCTTAAAAACACAAACAGCAGGGCTCTGTCGCCTTTGCTTTGTTAGTACTGAGGAGAGGGTGGGCGGGGTGGAGGTCGTGATTTGTTCACTGGAGGTATACAGGATATGGCAGGAGCCAGGGCGTCGTGACTCTTTCATTTTTTAAGCGCAATAAAGGCCACATTAAAAAAAAAACAAACTTGTGATAGTAAGTCACAGAACAGTTCAATTCAATAAGGCGATGTAAAAGCTGCTTCATTTGTGTTACAACGTGTAATTATTGCGCTTCTCCAAACCACCAAAAACTCGAGTACGTACATAATTACATGTAATCAGATTTTCCCTCAAGTCCCTCAAGAAACGCTTGATCTCGGTTGGCCCTAGTTGGACATTTAGTAAATACTTGAACCCGATTACTCTGCCTGGTTTCACCTATAGTTGAACCTGTTTAAGTGGACGGGACGTACATGCAGCGATGGGACACTGATAAGATTTGTCAGTACACGGGTCTTTCACAAGAGGAGAAGTGTCATATATGGAAATGATGTCGCTTTCTGGAACTCACTAGATCAACAAGTTGCATCAGCATAAAGAAGTAGCAACAATGCGTGCAAGACAAACATGACGCTCAAAAATAAATAGACATATTAATTTACCGGACACTGCACGGCTGTTTAAATACAGTGTGACAATATCGTGATATAATAATGTTATTACATGGGGACGAACGCCAGCATCTGCCTGCTGATGATTAATTGAGTAAACTATAGTGTGCAACGCTTCACCGCTCAGCTGAACAAACCACAAGCATCTAATTAGACCGTATCAGTTTGAAGGAGAAACTCAAACACACATAAGACTCACCTGAGCTCGACCTGGCTTTGCTTTTGCATTTGGGCGTAAAGCTGGAGGAGGACCCGCCGAGCAGGCTGCCGGGGTGGAAGAGACTGCCGCTGTAGTCATGGGGTGTAGGCAGAGGATATGCCGGATAAGTCGGGATGGGGTGATGTGTAGCCTGGCCGTTCATCGAGGCCAGGCCGCTGCGGAGCGGACTACAGTTCTCCATTTTCATGCCGTCCGTCAGTGGCACTTGGTACTTGATCGACTCTTTCTCGTCCATTCTGGTGGAGGTCGGGGAGGTAGGTCCGGGGTCTGGGGACACGTCTTTCGGAGGGGTAGGGGGGAAACTGTAGAGGTGCGGGCTGGAGTGGGACGCTGGAGTGAGGGAGGATACGGGAGCCGTGCCGGTGCTGCTGCTGCAGGGGTAGCCGGAGCTGGCGGGGTGCAGGCCGGGTTTGCTGAAGTGGCTGACCGCCCATGCGTTGTGGTGGTGGGCAGCAGACAGTGCTGCCTTGCCTGGGTCCAGCCAGGAAATACCAGGGCTGTGGATGAGGTGTGGACGGCAAACCTGGTTCCCAGTGAGACGAGCTGCAATTCAAAAGAATCCGTTTTAATAAAGCGCATTAATTTTTAAATGATATCAGAAAGAAGAAAGTACTCAGGCCTACCGAGTAAGTGCCCAGAATTACTCAGGTTCGACATTTAGATGCAGATAAAATACTGACGGCTAATTTAAATTAATTCGATTTTTCTCACAGCCGGTTAATTTAAACAAAGTTACCCCCTGGTCCCACTCATTTCGACTATTAAAGATAAAGATAATAAATTCCTGCCTGGAAAAAAAATGCTAGCTCCTGGTCAGGGCAGTATCTTTTCATCGGTCGCAGCTCTCGGACTAAAGATTGTTATTAGTAAATTTGTGCTTTTTATTTTATGTCCGGGAAGTGCCTCTCCCTCTCTCCCTCCAGAAACCCCTGCCCCAACAGAGAGGGGTTAAATGACATACTTCCCTTTCCTCTCGCTGTCATTTGCTAGAAATTCCTTTTATGTTGGTGTATCAGTCCTGAAGTGCCAAGAAGACATTTAAGCTAATTACTTTACAGACTGTTTAAGACAGTTTCTGATCCAAACAGACATATTTCACAGCCACACACACACACACACACACACACATATATATATGTAATGTGCAGATTGTTCTTTTTTAAGAACTAAAATTAAAACTCCCAACAGTAATGCCTTAATACAGTTTGTTGATTTTTCATGATCCAAATTTTTCGCCACAGATAAATAACTTGAACCTGAGCGCATCTCACCGTGAGCTTGGCTGTAGGTGACTCTAGCCCGGGAGTTGGTGTAGTAGGGGTTCCCTTGAGAGTCCAAGTGGTTCAGAAACATGTCAACTTCGTCCTGGGGCAGTAAAGGCGCCATGGGCTCCATGTAGTTGTGGCCCAGACTGTGGTGATGAGAGTCCGGGTGCTGGCCGTTCAGCACCGCGTGATGGTGCGCCATCCACCGAGACTGATCGGCCGCTGCGACCTCCATAGCTGAGCTCCTGTCCTTTGAATTCGCCTCTGTTTTCTGGGCTACTTTTAGGCTATATTTACCTCCAATAGCAAGTTAATTCCTCCTTACGGTGTAGTTCCTGAGCTGTGGACGTCTCTGCTGTTTATTTACGTCAGAAATAGAATCCTTAAATAGCCCTGTCCCCTGATTTCTCCTCCGGGATACCTGCAATGAAACGAAAACAAAACGTTAATTCATTAACCCCTCTCCTTCCGCGCAAAGAAGAAGAAGCATCCATTATATTTTGTCTAACTATAGCAGCTGACACGTAAAATAATTTTTTAAGCTCTAACTACCTAATTACAGGACGAAAACAATCTGGTGCGCTGTTGTCTCAGTGTCGGAGCGATGCATCCCGTCTTGGCATACAGAAAAAAAACATGTGTTTCCTCTGGATAGCTGTTACAATTTCAATCAGCTGACTGCAAATACAGCCTGGATGAGTAAACCTCCTGATCCGTGCAGTGCTCGGGCTCATTAATGAGATGTGGCGCAGACTGATGCGGCTGGCGCCAGTAAATTCCCATATCAAGCCACGTGAGGCGGGGCTTCGATCTGAGCCAATCACAGGCAACCCTGCCACAATTGGTTCGCCGCATCCCTGCTCTGCTTCTTTCAATTTCCATTTTCTTGCACAGAAAAACTAAAAGACTTATCAATCAGCGGCGTGTTTTCTCGGGGGCGTCTCTCTCATGAAGCTCACACTGAATGAGCAATCGGCTTCTCATAATCTGCCTTTTTTTAGCGGCAGTTTTAAACCTAAAGACAGACATTTACCATAACAAGCAGGGAAGCTCAGTCTGCGCATTTTAGCTGACTATTATGATGATTCGTTAAGTCGCCTTCACCTGCATTAGCCCATCTAATAATCTTAATCATTTATTTTTAATTTCATGCTGTTTACGGGGTGATGCTTATATTTCGCACCCATTTGCTAATTTTTTTAATATAACATTTATAGTCGATGATTGAGCTTCACATTAGCACCAATAATTGTGTTGTTTTTCTCATGGTGCTGTTATGTAAATAAATAACGTTATCTGCACCTCTAAAACCAACAGAGGAGGAGTCGATTTATGACCCCGAAATTGCCCCATTGTCGGCAGCGCCTAATTGTCTTTAATTAGTAGCAGGGCATTCCTCTTGTGAAAACAGTGGTTTTGTCTCCGGGACAGAGCAATCAAGCACAGTTTGCATACTAATGGCGTCTCTTTCTCACTTGGTGGCACCAGGGATGGGCGCAAGGCCTCACTTGTGAAAACCAGTTGATGATCATCAAAGTGTCTCTTAAGGCACTCATTTAAAACTCACATTACACATCATGGAACCAAAACACGTATTGTTACCATTGTTCGGTTGATCTGTTGAATTCGGTCAGCATAAAGGCATTTTTGCAAGTGTTGATTAAAAAAATAATGTTTAATTAATGGTTTATTTACAAAAAAAAAAGCTGAGAGCTGAAGTATCATCTGAAGCAACGTGCGTAAAATGTTTAGTCCGTTGAGCGCAAATCCACGCCTGTCTGCGTGTGTGTGTGTGTGTGTGTGTGTGTGTGTGTGTGCGCGACAAGGAATAATTCAGGGTGCTCAGAGCCTAGACTGGCCGCCACACCGACGCCTAGACGTGACGTCAAAGAGTCAAGGGGGGTTAGCCTGAACGGCTACCTGGACAAAAGGTACATCTCCAGGTGAAAGACCCCTCCTAACTCCGATGACATTGTATCTATCATGCAGGTCAGTCATGCTCCTGTCTGATGTTATACCTGCAGAGTAAATGTGTGCGTCAGCCATCAGTCATTAAATCGCTGGCATGTTGCCAGAGGCAGTGAGTTGATGAGCTCAACCCTTTGAGCTTGTCATCTCCTAAAATCAACAAATTAGAGCTTGTGGGGCAGCACAGGGGCAGCTACCTGAATAATTGGCATTCCAGTGCACAGAAGCACCACAGTTTGCAGGTGGAGTGAAAACATCTTACTCTAACGTGTTTTTTCACTCTTCTGTCATACATGTTGTATTATACTGGTCAATAATATGCTATTTGTATATTTGATAGAAAGGAAGCTATTTATTCTACACAGTACTTGCTGTGACACATGCTTGAACCTTAAGCAACAACGACTCCTTCTGTTTGAACATGAATGGCCGGCCAGCGATGCTGTTGATGTTGAGGCTAGCAGCGAAAAGATGCCTTTTTTCTGAGCTCTGTTATGTGTCACTATAGCCTGCAGTGGTCATCTTGTGTTGCAGTCTGACCGTCTCAACCGCTGGGCCTTGGAGAGTGGGTCAGGCTCGAGCTAGCTGCTGCAGCGTGCCCATTGTTGTTTGCACGTTTGCCAAATGGATTACTCAGCAGGATTTAGCTCTCTGTAATTTATACCTCCATTAATCCCATTTGTATCTGTGCTGGAACAAAGGATGGGAGAGGGTGATGGAGAATGCGTGGTGGAGGTGAGGGGGTTGCTGTTGCTTTTCCTCTGTCTTTCTCAAGGACGCAGAAGTATTGTTTCACGCAGGGATGCTATTCTAGACTGGAGAACACTATCCCTCTCACAACACCTCCTGCACCAGGTGAGGACTGTGTGCAACCGCTGTATCACTGTGCACGTACAGTAGCTAATGAACAACAAGATTATCATTCCGATCCGTGCTGTTATTAAAAGGGATTGGCTTTATCTACCTGTTTGTTCCCATTGGGTATGGTCATCCATCATTATCCAGGGTGTAGGTGTGCGACTGTGCAAGTGTGTGCGCGCCTGACTTTGTGTGTGTATTTGGGGGGAGTGTCAAGAGCCACAGTGGAGCTTGTGAAGATAAGCAGAGCCATAGAGAAGAGAATGACACAAACCAGCTGAAGCATTATTGTCCCCTTTACTCACGGCTAATTAGATCGAGCCAGGGCACCGGGGGGCTTTACAGGCACAAGCACCCAGACACAAGACCATAACGGCTGAGAGAGGGGCCTGGATGCTGCTATGAGAGCAGCACTCAGCTCCATTTAAGCAGCCTGAGCTCATAATAATAACATTTTGGAATAGGGTAGGACTGCACACTCAACAAAGAGATTATGGTGCAGAAAATGATTTTGAGGTTCATATCTTGGAGCTTTAATTACAGAACGTTTATGGAGGAGTTATTAATGGTTGTACAAAGAAACTCTCTGATTTAAAAAAAAAAGGTGTATAAGAGATGCAGCAGCACCAGTGTTAAAAATCTGTTCATTCATTCACCAATTCAGTCATTCATTTTTTTCTTCTTCTTTAAATGCTCACAGCTTTGACCTATGGGGCTCCACACAATTACTTCACCTTATTTAAATCATGCACCAACAGTCTATAAATCCCCACACAGACAGCAACACAGGCAAGAGGGAGAGGGGATGGTGTATAAAGGTGCAATGTATCGACTCCAGCTCCCGCATGCCTGTGGAGACCCCATCCCGCCCCCGTCTCTGCTCCACCATTGTGCTGATGTGATTGCTCTTTCTGCTGATGAAAGAGGATCGCTCGAGTCATTATGCACTGTACAGCGTGACAATTGAATACTTTTGTCGTCACTAATATAATGCTGATGATACATTAATCCATTTGGTGATCGAGGGTATATTCCAGGAATACAGCACCTTGCCCACGGCAGCATAAAGTAGGTTACAATGAAACTGATTTTACAGCTAGTGTTAAATATTTTTTATTATTATGAATTTTTTTGCTAAATTTTTTCATTTTTTTATTGTTTGTTCATTTAACAAAAATTGATTTAAACAATAATAATTCACGTGGGGTACTGGTCTAAAAAGATACAAAGAAAAGTATTCACTGTCAGTGAATGTAACAAACACAGAACAGCCGAAAACCGCACAACAGAAAAAAACACTGATGCCCTTTACATCAATTATTACATTTAGTGTGGAGGTTTATGGGATAAGTATGCGAATCATGACAAACTGGGTATAAATATTATTAACAGGTAAATGTGATTAACAAGGCTTGGAACCAGTAAGCACAATTTATGAACCGTCATGGAAACTGCAGTGTAAAGAAAAGCAGCCCATCGTTTTGCCAGAGTAATGTTAATAACGATCGATGACAACCTATACAATTTTTTAAACAATTTATTATATTTACTTTAAACGTCAAATGGCAGCGAGTAAAAACCGTCAATAAGTGACTGACCTGTGCCAGCCGGGGAGGCTGCGTGTTCTCAGTCAAACCAGACAAAGTGCCTCCATCTGACCCACTCCTCCGCTTCGGCGCTTTTCTCCAAAATATCGGCGCAAAATAAACGATGAGTGCGTAAAGATGTCCCGATCGGCCTTGTGTTTTTTTTAAAGATGCTACGGAGACGGCGTGTCACAGTCGGTAGCCTGGAGCTGCTCTCAGTGAGTCCTCCGGCAGAGAGCGGCGTTTGTCTGCTGTCTCTCGCTGTATCCAAACCTCTCTGAATATGAGCAAAAACTTCTTTGACCGGAGGAGAGGCTGCAGACACACACCAACGTAATGGCACGTCAGCCAGCACCCTGTCTTCCGGGTCCCGGTTAAATAGACAGAACCTGGCAGCAATACCTGTTCCCATGAGACGATCAATGGAATCTGTTTTTATTAACACGGTCTCGCAGGTGCACAAGAAGCTTCAAAACCATCTGAGAGACGTTTGGTGCCGCTGATTGTTTAGTGCAGAATTACATACATGCTAGCGGTGGTGGCACTGCAACAACTGATGGCACATCTTTCACCAGTTATTTAACAAAGAAGCTAAATAATTGTTGAGGACTCTGCGGAGTGTCCAGTGAGGAACCCTTGTCCCCATTTGTCAGGTGCAAGATAATGCACGCACAGTAATTATGGATAATTAGAGTCATTTACAGAAATAGTTAGTTTGAACTTGGGAAGCTGAGTAAG
>OMLM01009122.1:0-31853 GCA_900302695.1 Helostoma temminkii | reverse complement strand
GGTTGTCACAGACTAGGAGCACTGAGCATGTCCCTGTACCTCTAGAGAAAATGCAGCAGTGCAAACAGTGCCATCTAGTGGCAAAAAGAAGTGACACTCCCTGGAAATGCAAGTCCTGTAGCACTGCACTGTGCTTGGTTTCAAATAGAAACTGTTTTGAACAGTGGCACAAATAAAGTGCCACTTTATTTGTGGTGCAGTGGTTAGCACTGTCGCCTCACAGTAAGAAGATCCTGGGTTCAATTCCCAGGGTCAGCCAGGGTATTTCTGTGTGGAGTTTGCATGTTCTCCCTGTGTTTGCGTGGGTTCTCTCCGGGCACTCCGGCTTCCTCCCCCAGTCTAAAGACATGCAGTTAGGTTAACTCGGGACTCTAAATTGGTGTGAGAGAGAGTGTGAATGGTTGTTTGTCTATATGTGGCCCTGCAATGTCCAGGGTGTACCCCACCTCTCGCCCATAAGCTGGCTGGGATAGGCTCCAGCACACCTGTGACTAAGCGGTTCGGAAGATGAATGAATGAATGCTTCATATCCATTTTTTTTTTTTTTCTCAATCAATTTATTTTTTTATACTGATTTTTTTTTTTTCATTATATTATACAATAATTCCACAATAAACCTGAAACTAAACAAAAAACACAAATCTGAGTAGTAATTTTTTTTGTTGTAAAAAGCAAAACAGTTTTAATGTTTTCTAACAAATGTGCAAACAGTATAGTGAAAAAAAACTATGTTCAAAATAAAAAAGCAAGACAATGTCAAAAGGTGAAAAATATATATAAAACACAGGCGAACCTCCCCAAAACTATTTACAACAATCCTAGCACTTTATTTGTGCCACTGTTCAAAGCAGTTCCTATTTGAAAAAACCAAGCACAGTGCAGTGCTACAGGACTTGCATTTTCAGGGAGTGTCACTTCTTTTTGCCACTAGATGGCACTGTTTGCACTGCAGCATTTTCTCTAGAGGTACAGGGACATGCTCAATGCTCCTAGTCTGTGACAACCCTGTTGTGTCCACATGGCACATGAGTTGTGGCATGAAATCCTTGTGGGCCATGTGCAATTGGCTTGTTCCTATTGGCTTATTTCCAACTACGTTGGCACAAACGGCAACCGTGGGCGGGTTTTAAAGCGGAAGTAAACAGACGTGCATTTTTCAGACATAACAATAAAATGAAAGCTAATTAGCATTTTGAAGCCTTCACATTATATTTTGAATGAAAACAATGCTAATGGCGGGTCAGTGTCATTACTGCATCATTCAAAACAGCTTATGTAAGTTTTCATGCACCGGTGCGGGCGTTGACTTCCAAGGGCTAGTGTGTCAGGTAGTGAAAGAGTGAAGACTTTTACCAGTCTTTCAAAACACTTTACAACATCCGACAGATGTCAGGGCCACTGGGTGGTAGTTGTTGAAGCAGGTCACCTGGGGTTTCTTCAGGACTGGAACAATGGTGGACTGTTTGAAACACATGAGGACAGTAGACTGTTTCAGGGAGAGATTGAAAATCTCGGTGAACACCAGTAGTAGTTGGTCAGCGCAGGCTTTCAGAATTCGATGCCATCTGGTCCTGCTGCTTTCCTGGTATTCACTCTCCTGAATGCTCTCTTCACGTCATGCTCAGATGAACGTGCTCTAACCCTAACATAGTGGCTCCTCCTGAAGCAAGCATAAAAGGTATTTAGTTTGTTTGCTAGAGAAGCATCTGCGTTCACCTTTCTGGAGGATCTGTCATTGTTCTTAGTCCCTGCCACAGGTTCCTAGAGCCAACGTGTTGGAACTGTGGCTCTAGTTTTGTCTTTGTGCATGCTGTAGGATGCCAACTTGTATTTATCCACATTCCCCGTCGCAAGCCCTGTGTTGTAGGCAGCGGAACAAGATCTTAGAGCATCGCGGATGGTTTTATCTACCCATGGCTTCTGGTTGGGAAACGTCCTGATGGTAATCTTGTGAGCGGTATCCAGCTGCGCTGAAACATGTCCCAGTCCCAGTTTCTGTCATCTTGGGCGTCCTGTAGAGCGGCCATCGATTGGTCCGTCCAGTGTGTGACCTCCCTCTGAACCGGAGCTTACCGTTTCAGCCTTTGTTTGTATTTAGACATGAGGAAGACAGTGGCATGGTCTGATTTCCCAAAAGGTGGATATGATTGTGCCTTGTAGCTGTCGTTAAACGTAGTGTAGCAGTGGTCTAGTGTCCTCTAACGCCTGTTGGGGTAAGTGACGTGCTGGTAGAAGCTTGGCACTGTGTGCTTGAGGTTGGCACTGTTAAATTCCCCTGCCACAATGAGTGCAACATCTTCATGTTGTGTCTAGAACGTAGAGAAAGGCTCATGTAGCTCACCTACTGCAGCGTCCGTGTCCGCCTGAGGCAGAATATAAACGACGCTGATTATTACAAAGTTGAATTCCCGAGATGGATAGAAAGGGCGACATTTGATGATCAGAGGAGCGTGAAAGAGGTACAGTGCCTGCGCTATCGCACTGGTTGTTTACCATCAGACACACTCCACCACCTCTTTACTTACCCAACTCCACTGCTGTGTCCATATGGTGAACCGAGAGGAACTCGGCCAGCTGAATGTCATGATCCGGTACTGCTGGGTTCAGCCATGTCTCAGTGAAGCAGAGGAGGTTGCAGTCCCGAATGTCCCTCTGGAACTTAATCCTGGCCCTGAGGTCGTCAAGCTTGTTTTCCAGGGACTGGACGTTAGCTAGTAGAACGCTATGCATGGCAGCACAATGTGTTCGTGCCCTCAGCCTATTTCTGACGCTGGCTCGTTTCCCTCGCGGCCGCTGCTCCTGTCCAGGTGAGTGAGGGATTGGTATAGAATAATAAAACTTTTTAGTCCCACAATGGGGACTCATTCATTGTTACGACAGCTTGTACAGTACAGTTGAATATCAGAAGAGCGATCTAACCAAAGAGCCTTTAATTAATAACTAAAGACTAAACTGGCACAGTACAAGCTAAATAGACTAAAATACCTGACAATATGGTTAAAAACGGTGTGAGTATGTACAGTGTATAGATATTACTAGAGATGTTAAAAATGCACATAGTAAATCCCAGTTTGTGTAATAATTATTGCACATTAAACACATTGCACAATGAGTTAGGGTGACATTGCACAGGTGTAATGAGAATATTAACTGTTCGTTGTAGTGTCTGACTGCAGCAGGGAAAAAAGATATACGTAATCTCTCCTTCACACAGCAAGGGTGGATCAGTCTGTCACTGAAGCTGTTCTCCAAAGCAGACAGGGCGTCCTGCAGTGGGTGAGACTCATGGTCCAGCATGGATGTCAGTTTTGCCAGGACCCTTCTCTCACCCACCTCTCGCATCGAGTCCAAGGGACAGCCCAAGACAGAGCTGGACTTCTTGATTACTTTTTCCAGCTTCTTCCTCTCCCTCTCTGTTATGCTGCTGCTCCAGCAAGCAACACCGTACAGCATGGCTGATGCCACCAAAGAGTCATAGAAGGTCTTCAGGAGTGCTCCATTCACTCTAAAAGACTGCAGTCTCCTAGTCTGCTCTGACCCTTCCTGAACAGTGCATCTGTATTATGAGCCCAGTCCAGTTTGTTGTTTAGGTGAACACCCAGGTATTTATAAGAGTCTACTCTCTATATCAGTTCCAAGTATGTTCACCAGTGAGGGAACAATGGACTGCCGTCTTCAAAAATCTACCACCATCTCTTGGTTTTCCTCGCGTTAATCAGGAGGTGGTTTTGCTGACACCAGGCCACAAAGTTCTGTGTAAGTCCTCTGTACTCTGCGATTTTCTGCATGATCACGGATGATGATGATGACGCAGAGTCATCAGAGAACTTCTGTAGAAGACAGTTGTCCATGTTGTGTCTGAAGTCTGCAGTGTAGAGGGTGAAGAGGAAGGGAGCCAGGACAGTCCCCTGGGGGGCACCCACACTGCAGCATGTCAGACACACAATACCGGACTCTCACAAATTGTGGCCTATTTGTGAGATAGTCAGATCCACTCTGACAAATGAATGTCCACACCAGCCCTCTCCAGTTTGTCTTTTAAAAGCACCGGCTGGATGGTGTTAAAGGCACTGGAGAAATCAAGAAACATGATCCTCACAGTGCTGCTGGGCTTCTCCAGGTGAGTAAGAGCACAATGTAAAAGAAAGATGACAGCGTCCTCCACTCCGATGCCAGGTCGGTAGGCCAATTTGCAGCGGGTCTAGAGATGGACCCACCACAGAGCGGAGGTGGCCCAGGACCAATCTCTCCAGTGTCTTCATCAGGAGCTGATGCCATCTGGTCCAGCTGCTTTCCTTGCCTTGATCTTCCTCAGTTTTTTTTCTCACCTGAGCAGCTGAAAAGAACAGGGGTAGGCTGGGGGACTCTGTACTACAGGGGTGGCTGAGTCCAGTGAGATGTAAAGTAGTTTGCTGAGATGAGCCAAATGTGTAAAGGGCTGTTGCTGTGGGGAGTAGTCCGGGTGTCGAGGAGTTTGAATGCAGCTGTGTGGGGGTCGTAGCGGGTGCTTGATCAAACCTATTGAAATGCAGGTTCAGATCGTTGACCCACCTCAGGTCTCCCTCAACCTGTGAGTGGGGTGATTTGTAGCCAGAAATGGTCTTCAGGCTTCTGTACAACCCACAGTGGAGCAGCTGCAGTAGCAGAACATCAATCTTCCTCTTGTAGCTGGCCTTTCCCCTCCCAGATCTTCCTCCTAAGCTCCTTCTGCACCCTCTTTAGCTCCTCCTTGATCCCTCCCCAGGGAAGGGAGGGGGATGCACAGTATGCCTCCTTGGCATTGGCATAAAACAAGTCAAGTATTTTATTGTCTCTGGTGGGACAGGTGACATACTGTGTGTATGTGGGCAGAATAGATGAAGGAGGTGCATGGTTGAAGTCCCCAGAGATGAGGAAAAGGGCCTGTGGGTGCTGTGTCTGCAGCCTGCTGGTCAGCATTAGCAGAGGGGGGGACATACACAGCAATTACTATTACTTGTGTAATTCCTGTGGTAGATTGCATGGCCTCATGCTAACCGCTAACAGTTCAATGTCTCTGTTGCTCTTTAATTGTGCAGTGTCCCGGTTTACACCACGTCACATTCACAAACACAGCCAGTCCCCCTCCTTTCCTCTTACCACTCTCTTTTGTCCTGTCTGCCCCCAGCAGATGAAAATTGTCCTGTAAAACAGTTCGAGATGAGCGGTGTCAGCCAGGTCTCTGAACAGTATTCACGCTGATGCTGTGTGAGCGCCACCAGCTCGTCTGTCTTGTTAGGAAGTGATCTAACGTTTCCCATGATGACTGAGGGGAGAACAGGTCTGAAGCGTCTCTTCTTTTCCCAGAGTTTTGTCCCGGAGCGTCATCCTCGGCGAGTCTTCCATAGCAGCTCTACAGGGATCTGGTTACAGGTTTGTGCCGTGCTGAACTTAAGAAAAATAAATATAAATATATGTACAAACTATATACACATGCCGGTAAGCTAAGTAAACTTAAAAAATTGAAAAAGTAGAAAAAAAGAAGAGAAAAAGAGGAGGAAAGAGAAGAGCTGTCATAACCAGTAGCCAACTCGACCAGCGCTGGAAGTAAAAAATGTAGGATGTAGATAATGGCATCCTGAAGGCCTAAAGCACACAGACCTCTCAAAACAGTGAATATTGAAATTACCTCCTGAACTCCAAAAAACCTTTTATGTAGGCTTTAATCTGAGGTGTTGGAAATTCTAATAAATATATGCTGTGCAGCATAGATGGCTCTTGGTGTACCTATGAGGTCCCACCGACATGGGTGGGACCTCATAGTACCATATAATTCCAGCGGAACTCTTCGCCCTCAGACTGCATGTCTACTTGTGGTTCCCAGAGTTTCCAAATGTAGAATGGGAGGCAGAGACTTTCTCCTTTGGAACCAGCTCCCAGTTCAGGTACAGGAAGCAGACACTGTCTCTACTTTAAAGACTATTCTTAAAGCTTACAGTTGGAGCTGGCTCAGGTGACTCTGAAGCTCTTAGTTATGCTGCTATAGAATTAGACTGCTGGGGACCTCCCTCTACACACTGAGCTCCTCCTCCTTTCATCATCTACTCATATGCCACCATTGCATGACTCATCAGCCCTGAAGCTGTGTATTCTTGGTGTTTAGTTGCTGGCCCATACAACCTGCCTGCCTGTTGCTTGTTGTTGTTGTTGGTTTTGTGATCTGCTGTTCTTTTCTCATTTTTTCCACTCAACCCAACTGGTCAGCCCACCTTGAGCCTGGCTCTGCTGGAGGTTTCTTCCTTTCTTAAAAAGGGAGTTTTTCCTCTCTGCTGTTGCCCTGTGCTTGCTTAAGGGCGATTTGTAGGGTTTTCCTTATTTATTTAGTTGTATTGTAAGGTCTTAAACTTTACATTGTAAAGTGCCTTGAGATAACATTTGTTGTGATTTGGCACTATATAAATAAACTTGAATTTTATTTGTACAGTCAGTAGTAGCACTAACAGTACTACTGATTCTATACCCACCCTTTGTGCAAGGCAAGAAATGTCACAAATAATTCTTGACAAGGCAGACTGAATTGAAAATCATTCCCAGATCTACCTTGTGAAACTGGCCCATTCTCACAGCTTGACTCACTCATGGTCTTGGATGAGAATGCCACTGGCATAGATAAAACGTATAGGTTATTCATACTATATATAATAACAGTTGTCAATGAGAGGAATTTGTGAAGTGGTCCTGAAAGACAGCTGAAGATGAATTTCATATAACACTAACACTTGGCATCTTGGACAAAGATGCAGAGGCACAGGCAATGAAAAGTATACAGTTCAGACACTTGGTGTATCAAGAACAGGACGTAGGGTAACATCCTGGCTGATGTGCCCAGCTCCTCTTGGTCCCCTCTGTCTGTGGATGTTGCTATAGAGCTGGATGAGAGAAACCACACAGTAGGTGAATGTGTAGGAGGGAGATAAAGAGCAGTTGGAAGGGATAAATCTCACAATCGGGGCCGAAAGTGGGAGCAACGATCAACAAATGCATGCTGCATTAGGTGATTGTTGCTCCCACTTAATACTGCAGACATCTTCATTTTCTGTATATCTATAATCTATGATTATTAATCTTTTCGATTTTATTATGCCTGCTGCTGTGGACAAAGCATTCATAGATGCAAAAGCACACACTGACACATACAAATACTTACAAAATTCTGTATTCAGTAGCTGTCTTTACAGTGTAGCTTTACAGGAGGACTATTCCATGGACACAGGTCAGATTGTTACCTGCATGCACAAACACGCCCGTAGACACAAGTGGCCTGTGACTGGCTCCATTGTGATGCAGCTGCATTTGAATAAATCCTTGCACAACAATGACACCTGCTGGCCAACTGAGAACTATTTGACAGAAAGATCAACTTCAGTAATCTCTGATTTTATACAAAAGGCCAACTGTAACTATTTGTATCTATTACTGGAAAAGCTGAGATTTGAGACAATATTAAGTGTTTTATGCGGAACAGACACCATAACAGATAACCCCCGTTACACTATTTGGCACAGTTATTTAATTTTCACCATTTTCATGTATCATCAAGCATTTTATTTTGTACTCTATAAATTTTGAATCACACAATGATTTTCTCATCTGAGAACAAGATGAGAAATTCTGCTGCAGTTTTAAATGAAGAAACGATGTAGAACGCTGTTTTTAAAGTCAGATAATCAGCCATTTATATTTCTCAGTCATCAATAACAAGACTGAAAACATGTATTTTGGGCTTCTAGATCAAAAGCAGTGGACTGTATAGTCCACAAACCATCCCAGGAGTGTGAATAAGACCAGTGACATGGATGTCTGTGTTAGTTGTCAACTGTCAAGCCTAAGCTCTAGACAGCATGAATTATTAAAGTCTGACATGTCATGTCTTTTAGGCTTAGTATAAAAGTATAAAACAAGGGTGTTGTAAAAGACCTTTTTATAGAGTAAGATATGGCATAGAAATAAATGGAAATACATCCTATGTTCTGCACTTGGATATTTAAATTCATTCTGGGCAACACAGATTGGCTGAACGACAAATGAAGAGAGTTTATCTGAATCATTTAGTAGTCTTCCTAATTTACTTCTTACAAAGCTCTATACTCTGCATAGACAAAATTCCATTCCTGGAGCTTCTGGAGTTTGGGAGGTCTGGGCTTGTTTGAAATGAATTACATTTTGATATAAAAACAGCTTCCAGAGTGGAAAAGCTGGTAAAACAGGATTTTTACTATAATTGGACACTATGGAAAAACCAAAACTGATGAAAATTCATCTCGGGTTAGCAGCTCTCTAAGCAGATTTGCTGTGAAATCGAGTCACCCAGACTTAAAGTGTAGAGAGCTTAAGTGAATAAACGACTGTGAAATCCTTCTCTTAAAGAACCAAGTCTGTGTCCTTGACTGTGTGAATGTGACTCTAACTAGCTTTTGTGCTGAGCCTCTCATTTCACCAGCTTTTATCCCCTTTCATCGCCGATTCCTTCAAAATCAGCAAAATTAGCTTTATTGACTGATGTACTGCAGCAGCTTAACATTAAAGGAAAGATTTCTCAGACTGAATACTATAATCCCTGATGTCTTATTGCTATGATCTGATATAAAAAACAAGAATATTTTCTTAAACACGTTTCAAGAAAAGAGTTCTTGTGTTGTTACTGATGCCAGTATGTCGATGGATTCACACTATGTTGATCTCCCCTTTAACGCATTAAAATCACAAAGGTCCACAACGGCCCTTTCTTTGTATTGCTTGAATGTTCTCATTGTGGCCATTGAGTAACACACATAGTTTAGGTCAATTGTTGACTCTAAATTGGCTGTAGGTATGAATATGTGCATGAATGGTTGTCTGGCTCATTAGCTTTAATAAATAAATACGGTCCAGACATTGTCCGGACTACTGCGATCGCAAACCATTATGTTGGGATTAAACTTTTGTTTTTCTTTAAATGAATTAGGCGCTACATTTATTAACCAACTGCCATTCGCCAGAAGGTGGCTGGGGTGGATGCTGCTTATACAATGTGCAGGACTGACAGACCAGAAACCCGAGACAGAGTCCAGAGTCCTGTGTGAGGTTGAGTTTGAGACAGATTGCATTGTGAGTTAATAAAGATGATGTGTGTGTGTGAATAATTTTAATACAGACATGTTTTTAGGCTGGGTTAATAAAGAAAAATTTGTCACTTTTATCTTCTCCTGACTTTAACCTAGTGTTGTGAATGCCTGAACCAAACCATTGAAAACTTTAACAACACTGGACTTACTAGATGCTGAACTGTAAGATTGGATGATTTTAATGGGATGTTATAGAATGTGGACAAAAAGAATATGATGGAAACATGATGTGAAACAAAAGTACATTGTGGAAATTTGTGTTTTATTTACACCAAACTGAGATAGCATGAGGGCGGCATGGTGGTGCGCTGTCGTCTTACAGCAAGAAGGTCCTGGGTTCGATTCCTGGGGTCAGCTAGGGTCTTTCTGTTTGGAGTTTGTATGTTCTCCCTGTGTTTGTGTGGGTTCTCTCTGGGCATTCTGGACTGTGGGAGGAAGCCAAAGACATGCAGTCAGATTAATTGGGGACTCTAAATTGAGAGTGAGAGTGTGAATGGTTGTTTGTCTATATGTGGCCCTGCGATAGACTGGCAACCTTTCCAGGGTGTACCCTGCCTCTCACCCAGGGTAGGCTCCAGCATGCCCGCAACCCCTGCTGGGACTAAGCGGTTCAGAAAATGGATGGATGAGGTTGTGTGTGTGTGTGTGTGTGTGTGTGTGTGTGTGACACAAATGTCGTTGATCATGCCAAAATACAGAAATAATCCTGTCACAACAGTTGGAAAAACAGGTCCTGGACACAATCACTTCAATGAACTGTAATATTGATCATCTAATAATTCTCAGTAGGTAGTGGTACTGGCAGCAGTAGTAGCACTAATGTATTCCAATATTTTTTCTTTTAAAGTGTTTTATTGCTTTTTTAAACCATGTATTTAACATCTGAACTCATATCTGCAACCATATTTTCCAATAGTTTTTCTTTCTTCCTAACCCTTTCTCCATCTCATTGTCTCACTCGTCACCTACCATTGTTTTGAATCAGTGCACTACTCCTGCCAGCCTATTTTTCTCCATCTGCCTGTCAGTCTGTTCGTTCTTCCTCTCTGTACAGTATATACCAGTTGGCTTGGTTCACTTCCAGTTCTGTTGCTCTTATAAGGCAGATTGTTGTGTTTGTCATACAAACGCATATTGCCAGCAATTTCACGGGCGCCAACAATGTCCATATTGGATAAAATAAATCACAATAGTTAAGTGGCTGTAAGTCGGTGCCTAAAGCCCACTGAAAAGGTTTTCATCAGAGCTAGATCATTTGGCTATGCTGGAATGTATTATGCATTAAATGTAGTCCATCATGAAACTGAGATTCAGTGTGGGGGCATATTTTATTTTTGTTTATCATAGTATGATAAACAATGCACTTAAAAATAGGAAAAATTTGTAACTTTGTTAATTATCATAAGCAAGGTCACACTATACGCATTTCATTCTGCACATTCCAAATGGTGCAATTGTTAAATAAGTTTGCAGTGGCATTTTTGGCCGGTAGAAAATGAGGGTCAATATGAAGTTATGCCTTCCTGCACTAATTTGTGATCTACATTTAGACACGGAGTACAAATCAGCAGATTGCAAACTATTTTAAGTATATGTAAGAGTTTCAAAATGAAGCATGAAGGAGATAAGTTTTGTACCCCAGGCCTTTTTGATAAAGCTACCCACAAGTACCTTCTTACATTATGACTGCAGCAAGCACACAATGCTGATCAATACTGAACTGAGTGACTCTGTCAACGCGAGTGAGTGTTTGTACCCCTGCATGTCCATGGGGGACAGAAAACAAATTGCCTTTCTAAAATAAGCTGTGTGTGTATGAATGTATAGTGAATATCATTGTTAACAACTGTATACACATGGATATACTAATGTGCACTCTTAATGAGGAAAAAATAGAATAATGGAAAACAAGCAGAAAACATGAAAACAGGCATAAAATACATTATCATAACTTCAAGGAAAAATTTTGCAGGAATGAAGGGAAATGGTGTGTGTGTGTGCGTGCCTGCTTGCACAGTACTGCAGACTTTTGGGAATGGCTGGAACATGACTAAATATGAATATTGGTTAAATGGAGACACTCTGGGCGAGGTGGTGCAGTGGTTAGCACTGTCGCCTCACTGCAAGAAGGTCCTGGGTTTGATTCCCAGGGTCAGCCAGGGTCTTTCTGTGTGGAGTTTGTATGTTCTCTCAGAGCACTCCAGCTGCCTCCCACAGTCCAAAGACATGCAGTCAGGTTAATTGGGGACTCTAAATTGCCTGTAGGTGAGAGTGTCGATGGTTGTCTATATGTGGCCCTGCGATAGGGTGTACCCCACCTTTCACCCGTATGACAGCTGGGATAGGCTCCACTAAGCGGTATAGAAAATGGATGGATGTAGACACTCTGGGAAGTTGCACTCTGAAGAGTTCACGCATCAGTGGTCATGTTACTAACTGCTGTAACAATGACACCTTAAACTGAAAGTAAACAATGCTTCACACAGGTAACCTTGGTCTTGAGACAGGTACAGTCGATGGTGTCTTTTTTTAATCATGTTTGTTAAATAATGTCAATACATCCTAGGTCGGCCACGAGTAATGGCAGTCATCCATGAAGACTGATACAGTTTCCAGTTTATGCTGGGCACATGTTAAGATGTCATTGGAGAAGACACCAAAACCCCATAGTACAGTAGCTCCATCTTCTATGCACAGCTTTCCTAGTTTAAACACAGCTTATTTTAAACCAAAATTACAATTGTTATCAGCTCTAAACCCGTCTGTTTTTTTTGTCTTTCAATGTGACATTAAGTCATGCTATCATAGTCATAGCCAATATTTATATTCTTTCCACGCAAGAGAAGAGTGGTAGAGCAGCCAGCATTGTTATTTCAAGAAGAGACGCCTCTGCTAATGCACCATATCTCAAAAGAATCCATGCCTTCTGCCATTAGGGTGCTATTGCAACAGACACCTGCTGCCACAGGGGCACCATTTCAAGAGATGCTCCTATCGGTCATACGACAATGCAGGGATAAACAACCTTTATGGTGTTAAGTTGGTTCAAAACCATTTGTGCATTGAGAGAAATTATTTTTCAGTCTGTCCAGCGATTAGATCCTTTAATGAAATGCAATGCAATTTGGACCTCTTTGTATTCTGTGCTGTACCTTTATTCTTCTATTCTGTACTCAGAAATCAAAAGGAACGAATGGGTATTTAGACTGGCACTAAATAGCGCCAGTTGGTTTATAACTGATTGGATTCATTCTTGAACAAAAAGCCATCAGTTGAACACAAAAAAATGCTGCCTCGACTAATTAAAGGAGTTGGCCACTTCTTTCTAGAACACACTTATGTCAAAATAAAAGTGAAAAGCTCTTTTAGTCATGCACTAAGAGCCATTTAATGGGCTTTATTTCCCATTAAATTATCACAATTACTGACATTTAACAAGAAGTACATTAAACTCAAAATGTCATTTCTGCTTTCAGTTCTTATTCAGTCATGTAGTATGATCTTGTTCTTTTTGTTAGCAGTCAATTCTTTCTGCCTTTTGTGTTTTTATTAGTATGATAATTGTGATTATATACTTGGCTTTATAAGATTCGAATACAATTATAAGAACTACATATCAAATTGACTGTTAAAACATTTTACTTTGTTTTCTGATCTTAGGCTAGCAATATATGCTGTCTGCTAGATAATTAGCATGTATTTATTTATGGCTTTGCGTGTTATTCAAAGAAAAAAACAGTTGCATTGCCAGGTATGGCCTATTCCTCATTACTCCATGACTAATGGAAAAAGATTAAAGGCCTGGAGGTGGTTCTGAATGTTACATTTCATTTGGTAGCTGTTCAGTGGTACTCTCAACAGGAGATCCAAAGATGCATGTGAAGGAGGATGATTAGGCTGGAAAAAAACAACCCTGTCCTTGGTAAATCTGACCCCTTTCACAAGATCTGATCTTGAGGAGGTAGGGATGCTATTGCCAAAGTTTACCAAATTTTATGAATGTAAATGCAAAACACTGGTAACACTCAAAAACAGAAAGCCCAGATTAGACTTTGCCAGAAAACATAAAAACCCTGGCCAGTTCTGGAATAAGAATATTAGGACTGAGAGCCCCTGATCTCAACCCAATAGATTGTCGCTCACTTACTGAAAACAAGAAGGAAGGGAGACAGACCCATAAACAAGCAGCAGCTGTAGACAGATGTGGTAAAGAACTAGCAAAGCATCTCAGGACATAAACTGTTGGTTCACTTGAAGATGATTTCATATTGCACTGTTGCTCCAGGACACCACAGAGGAACTACTACTACATAAATTTGCAGACTAGTACAACAGTGGAAAGTCATATTAAACTTCGGCCAAATTGAGACTAACAATCTATAATGATTTAGTAAATAAAGGAATTTTGTGAGATGATTTTCAACTATTTTAGATAGAGTCCTAATTACAAAAGGAAATGTCTGTGGACAGAAAAAATGACTCCTGCTTTCTACACTGTTCTGTTTCTCTTCAATGGAAAGATTTGAAAAATGTCTGAGGAGTGAATACTAACTATCCACCATCCCCTGTCTGCAGGTTTTGCTGTTCACCAACTAATTGGAGTTTTCATGAGTAATGGTGTGAACTTTCTGTCTCTCTAGAGGCAGCCATGTTGAAGTCGGAGATAAACAAACTAAGCCTTGGACCGAATTTGGACATTAATCCATGCTATTGATTGATTGTGGGTGAGAATGGACACGGGGAGGGGGGAGGAATTGTGTTCATGGGTGCCTGCGTGCACTTAAAGAGCTAGCATTTCAAGGTTAGTCTAAGAAGTGTCCATGATATAAAGGGAGACTGACAAGAAAACAGGTGATGGATAAATGGTACTAAACTCTGGACACTAAACTTACTGACTTCTCAGTCTGGCAAAGTGAGTGTTTTGTGAGGCTGGATACATTTACACTTTTGAAAAATCTCTGACATTAGCTCCTTTCACATAATGCCTGAAATGGCACTTTGACGTTACATTTTTTGACAGCGATCTGGCCCATTAAGTCCTGAGACTTGGTGGTGACAGCCTCACATTATGTAATGTGCGAGCCACTAAAGCCATTGTGAAACACAGTAATTAACTCTTGTTGGTGTTTGGCTGTGTCAGGGGGATCTGAGTCTCAAAAGACAGTGAAGATTAAAAAAAAAAGAGGAAGAAAGGGAATAAACAAAGCGCCATGATGAAAGGGTCTGTTTTCATCATTTTCGTCAACTTACTATGAAACTCTGAAAATGCCCCCAATACATTAATCAAGTCATTCACTCATTGAAGGCTCTGCATCAAAGATTGTTCCTATTTCCATTTTAATGCCATGTGGGTGAACACCACATGTGAAAATAAGAAAACAGGTTACATTTCAGACCTGAGTTGTTGGAGGCTACCATATTAAGGCCTATGTTTTCTGAAAATAATTAGGACTAGAAGCCTGACTTTTTCTGAACTACTGGACAAATTTGATTGAAAACCCTTTGCAAGCTGTAATGTAAAGCATTCCAAAGCCTTATAAAGATGTTCATGTTAAAAGCATTGTTCACCTGCCAACGAACAGATCACTTTAGACCTGTAAAAACACTGTTTGTGTAAATCAGAATTTTCTATCAAACGTGAATTCATGTCAAACATATTGGATTTTATTAATACCAGCAACTCACACTACCCCTGCGTCTGCACCCTGAAGCTGTTGTTGTCGTAATTTTACACCAAGTAGGTAGAATCATATTCTTTGATTTTTCTATTACCTTCAACAAAAAAAAGGAGGGGGGGTGGAGACAATGTTCTGTCTGTGAGTCTAGCAGTAGTGTCAGAAGGTGGAGGGGGAGGAAAGTTGGGTTGTAAACCTATGGAAAAAATGGTTCAACTCATTAGCTTTGTTTAGGTTTCCTTCCACCTGGTTCCCCTTCTCCTTGAAGCCAGTGATCTTCTTCATTCCAGACCACACATGCTTCATGTTGTTCTGCTGGAGCTGGTTCTCCAGTAAAATATCTTTACTTTCTCTCAGTCTCATCCTCAGCTCTCTCTGCAGACTTCACCTGGTCCTTGTCTTCCTCCAAAAAGGCCTCCCTCCCTCTTTCTGTTCAGCAGCTCCTTTAATTTGCTGGTGATCCAGGGCTTATTGTTTGAGAAGCACCTCACTGTCCTGGTTGGGATGATGTTGTCCACACAGAAGTTAATGTACTCTGTGACTCTGTCTGTCATTTGATTGATGTCTTCTCCATGTTGGTCAAAGAAAACATTCCAGTCTGTGGCTTTAAAGCTTCCTGAGACCACTTCCTTACAGTTCTTTTGGTCACTGTTTGCTTCTTTCTTTTTGAGTCCAGCTCTGCATCCTCGGCGCCTTCTCTTCCTCAGCTCCACAGGGATCAGGGGCCTTTCTCCTAGTGAGCGTTGGGAGAGGGCGATCAGCTGATGTAAACAATGTGTCTGCTCCCGGTCCCATCCATTGTTATTACTCATCTGTACCAAAATTATCAAAAAGTCACGAAAGCCAGGAAAACTAAACTAATAAGGTTAAGGTATCTAACAAGAGTGCAAAGAAAATAAGAAAGAAACAGAAAAAACACACAAACTACAGAAACACAAATCTAACGGGAGCTACTGCAATAGGCAGCCATAATTTTTTTAATTACCGCCATGAGCCGATAACCTCCTTTAACATGATTGTTTGACTCTACATCAGGGCCACCTGCCGCATAGGTGGCATAGGCCCTTGTCTAGTGTGCAGACTGCCAATAGGGCATCATTTTTAGGAGACAAGTTCGCCCTCTGATGGTAGCTTTTATTGTGTAGCCTACAACAAGTAGTCTAATTTTTTAAAATCTTCATGGTAACATAATCAAGTACAGAAGCACATTGCACTCACCACAGAAGAAAAAAAAATGGAGCCAGTATCTCATATATACACGAGATAAAGTTCATGTTCATCATCACTTCAGAGAGGACCGGAAAACAATGGTGCTGACTTTGCCTTAATTAGGCATCTTCAGTCTGAAGTGGGACTGTTCAGGTAGAACGCACATTGTGACCTGCTCTGAGTACCTTTCTTTCTTCAGGTGCAGCTGAACCAGTAAGAGATGCTTTGTGTATATAGAATAATGCATTTTAAATGCAATCTGATTTTGTGATGTCTTAAAGAACAGGTGTTATGCCTAGTTCTGCAAGCTCCCGAACTGCATGCACCCATTCTTCTCCTACGATAACTTGGTTTCCATGAGGTGCAATCACCTGGGTGGTTTCAGGGCAATGTTGAATTCAAGTTAAAATTCTGACATGTTTAGACCTGGCTTTGTATAAAATCGTGACTGTCACGGGAATGTGTGTTCCTCAAGAAGTGAAACAAACTAAAACCATATGGAATCAGTTGATCAAGATAAATGTTCTAACTTGACTTTCCCAGTGCGACAACTAAAGGTGTTAATTGTGCGGGAGGTGGGCGCAATGGTGGTGATGGTGGTAAATGCAAATGCGCAAACTGTGGGCGCCATCTGTAAAATTTCCATGAATTGAACACATTCTGAACTTTAGTATGAATTTCCATTCAACCGTGATAAATGTAGTCAGCTTTAAATAGATGATTGCATTCAAGTAATCTGGAAACATCAGTTTTCTTTAACATTTTTATTTAAAAGGATTTACAACACAAACTGGCACCACTTATTTTAAATGGCATCTGTTTTTAACCTTAGCTCTCTTATACAATTTGTATTTCTGTACAAACATACACACAAAATGTGTCCCTTCAAAAATAAAACCATACATTTAAGGTCATAATGAAAAAGGAGGCGTTTCTCAGTGTGATGGTGATCGTTATAAAATGTGCCAGTCAAATGACACAGACTTTTAGGTGAGACTGACCAGTAGGAAATAGCATGTAAACAAAAGGGAACATTGAGGGTTTACTTTTTCTTCAGGGGCCTCTAAACTGTGCAAACAGGAACACTATATACCTATCTTCCAAGCCTAAAACTTTAAACTGGGAGAGGCAACCATTAACACAATACCAGTGACTAGGGAAAATGTTGTGAGACTAGTTAAGGCCTGAACATGCTTCCTGTACTTGATGTTAACCATCAGCTGGACATTTCAACATTGCGTCGCTCAGCTAGGAGACAGAAGAGTCAAAACTAAATCATACAGTAATATCTGAGCTACTGTTACAATATGTAGCAAAAAGTATTTTAGGCAATTTTTAAAATTGCCAACATTGTGCCTGTTAAATTTTTTTTCAAGCATTTCTGTTTTGTAGTCATATGCTCATTCATACTGAAAATATATTTTAGTGAATTAAATATGTTCTTCCTTGGCTTTTGACATTTAAGGTGTAAAACACCCGTTGGCATTCTTGTGCTTTTAGTTATAAACATTGGATGAGTCATTTTTCATGCATCAGCTTTTGGATTTTTTGTGTGGTCAGACTGCATCAAAATAGAAGAAAGCTGTGCTTCAGTACAACTGGCTGGACATTTCCAAGAAAACCAGGCAGGTGACTTCACTTTAATGAACTGTACCATTTTAACACATCTGGCAGTCGTTGGTCACCAGGCACTGCTTGTAATGGGGACAATGAACATGTTTTTTTGTCTTTGCAGCATGAATTGTATCTAGTAAAAACTTCATGGTGGGCTATTTGAAAGTGTGGAATATAACATTTATAAAATGACCTGTCTCTTGCAAAATTCAATTTATGTAATTTAGGTGATACCACATTAAACAGATCAGTTTTGTTTTTGTGTGGCTACAGTCACATGACAGAAAAAATTACTTCTATTAACAGTTAAGTTTGCCATTGAATTTCCTCCCTGTTCAATCACATATGAAGTGAAACTGCTGGTCTTAAGGACAAGGTGCTTTTGTTAAAAGAAATATTGTTTTCCAACTAGTGAACATAATCTGTTTCCTGAAATGACAGATGTTAAAAGTAACTAAAGTCCAACCTTTGTGCCAGAAAGCAGCATCCATCAAAGTTAGGTGGAGGTGAACACAAGAGGATGTAGGATGAAGGAAAAAAAAGCATGAGCAACAAAAGTAGTTTGAAGAACGGACAGCTGGAAATGTCAAGGAAGGAAAAGTGACTGAGGCCTCTGCTGGCTGGAAAAACCAATTAATGCTATAGAAGGAGTTCTGAAGAACTACAAACAAGTTGAACTCCACCCAAACTTTCAAAAGGAGATGTTTTATAGTTATCCTACTAATTGCAATACACAACAATAAAACTAAAATGTCAATATCAGCTTCAGTAATCCTTAACTAAATACCACTGTAAACTTTAAATTGACTTAATGTGGAGAAGAATTCAGTCCTATGATTCAAAACTGATGGATTATCATTTTACATTAAAGAAACATATGCAGTCAGTGTAAACAGAGTGCCATACAGTCACTTCTCCTCCCTGTAGATCACACAGGCTGTGAAGAATTGAAACCTTGTTTTCAGCTTGTGCCTGCTGCTCCTGCAGGCACTGCTGTAGAGATTGTTGCAGGGTTCAGACCCTTCCCTCGATGTCTTTGACCACCTCTTCTACGTCCTCCGCTTCCGGCCTTGAGCTGCAGGGGAAAAAAAATTAAGACACTGAAGACAGAAGGAAAGACAGAAATTGATTTCTTAGCTTTGTCTAAAACATTAAAGGCTAATAGGTAGAACTATGTTAATGTTTAAAGAAACAAGTTGAATTAAAAACAAAAAGAAGGTACGGGGTCACAGCAGTTCAGGGTTTTCATCAAGTAAAGTTTAGTGGAGAATTCCCTTACAGTTGTGGTCTTATTATTTTTATTAAAATCCACGACATTTAATTTAGATGTATTAGACATCACCTTGACATGCTTTAAGCTATATGCACATAAAAAAAATCTTTTAAAGGAATGCACTGTTTCTAAATCAAAAACCACTTAGTAAACACTTCAGCAATTAAACACCTAATTGCTAAAAGCGGGAAGCTGCCAAACTTAAAGGCTTCATTATGACTCCCAGTGTGCAGAAACTTCTTTACCTTGCTTTCTTTGTTGACATCTTTACACAGAGCCTCCTCATCTGCCACTGTCTAACGCAGCATGCAAAGACAGGAGGAGGGAGAGACAGCAGCAGAAAAGTATCAAAGTGGAAGCATGAAGAGTGAAAACAGGCACAGAGGAGCGGTGAGGATCGGATGGCAAATGAGGAGTTAAAACAAAAACACACAGATCGGGGGACAGTTGTAAAGGGAGATGAAAGTAAGACATTGTGGACACGATAAGAAGGCAGATGAAAGTAAAGTAGGAAAAAAAATGATTCACATAGTTGAGAGATGACTCAAAACAAGAAAGAGAGGACAGTGAAAAAGTTCATCTGGCAAATTGAAAGATAAGTATCTTAATAAGGTGAATTGAACATTCTATTTCAAACTAAATTAAATTTATTACAATAAAAGATCCGAACTGCAAAGGTGTTACAAAACACTTTTCTCTTCTGCCATCTTTTTTTTTAAATTTTTTTTTTTATATTAAGCACCTTTCAGGCTTGCACTCCAGTAATCTGACAACACCTGGAGATGTAACATGTCTGAATGGGCACCCTAGTGAGTCTTGTTAAGTCACAACACCAGTCTTACTAGTCTTTTATTTATATATATTATATAGCTGTACTGTGGCTCTCTACATCACAGTTGCATATGTTTGAATGATTCAAGATCAAAAGAAGAAATAATAATATTTGAAGAAATAGGGTAATTTTAATTTTTTAAAATTTTCATTTTAGGTTTAGTGTCTTTAATGTTTGATCAAAAGATTAGCTTCATTTTGTCACTTTGTCCTAAATTGAGAATTAATTCTATTTGATTTTCTTTAAAATGTTAGTGAGATGTTACGAAAAAGTAGCCAAAGCTTGCATTGACTTACTGGTAGCTGTGCTGTGTTAGGACTAGGCGGCCGTGCTGTTGATCCAGCCTCCTCACTGGCTGCTGCTCCCTCTTTAGCAGTCTTCTTATTGGCTTGTGTCTTGGACTGCTGGGCCTTAGCTGCCTGGGTGTTCACTGAGTGAAGAAGCTGAAATCATGAGCACCAACAGTGTTAGTCAAATCTACATTACAAACTATATAACCAAGATTGCACACGTACAGCTATTTTGGTTTGAATTTAAACACTACGTTCTTTATGCTAATAACACCTACTGCTGCAGATGGTGGGCCCCCTAAATTGCTTTTAATTGCAGACTAATAAGGTCATTAACACATCGATTCTCTGTGCCTCTCTCCAAAAAACACTTCAATACAATTGATTTCAGTTTATTTAGTGCCAAATCTCGCGTCATCTCACAATCAACTCATCTGTGAAAATCTGTCAACTGGAGACTCAAACCTCTTAAGTTCTTAGCAAGAGCATTCTTTAACTTTGATGATGTATGTCTGTTCCCTCAGTCCAGATGAATACTGAAAAATAGCTTCCAAACTCAAAAAAGCACATTCTGGAGAGATGCAAAGACAGCGTGGACCAGACCATAGAGTTAGAAACTTAAGAAAGCAAATAGAACAGCTGAAAAATCCGACCATTGTGATTTAGTTATACAGTTTCTTTGTTCCAAATATTTCCAGACTTCAACCAGTGCTGCTGCAGAAGAGGATCAGCCACCATCACTTTAGCCCCCTCAACGAGGACCCTGACAACGCAGCTTTCAGTCGTGTTAATTCTGTCTCTAGAATTGCATTTATTTTTTTATTACAATTATATTATGCTACATATAATAGTAAAGGTGCACCTTATCTAAACCCATCTATTAAAAAAAGCTTAAGCTCCAGTACCTTGGTGATGGTGCCCACAGCTTTGGTGCGTCCTTCCCTAAACACCAGTTTCTGGTCACAGTGCAGATACTCTGGGGTCTTGATGAAGCGGAAGTGGACTGTGGCCTTGTCCCCTGTTCTTAGACAGTCTTTGTTCATTGTGAGGATGGTGGCTGTCTGCCTGATGCTGCCACAATGGACTGGTGTGGTAGAGAGAGTATGACCCATTTACTCTTGGTAGAAAGGTTCTGCTGACCACACTTTTCAGCTAAAGAACAACCTCATCTGATCCAAGCTTTACACTCATATCAGTTACACAAAAGACAGAAAGGCTACACAAACTGGTGCATATCAGCGTTAATTGGATTTAACTGCGTCATCATTACCCATGGCCTGGTATCTTGGAGATATTGTGGTTGGGTGGTGTAACACCAAAATCTCAGCTTCAAACTCCCAGGTGGCCTGTGGCATCAACTTTGGGGAAACCATCACCATTCCTTTCCGTATAGAGGAACGTTTGATCTGACAAATTGACAGAATATACAGAAATAAAAAGCAGGGACAAAAGAGAGAAATTAAGTCAAGGCAGTGGTGAAACCAGATAAGAATTTTAAAAAATGTGTTGGGATTTGCATTAAAAAAGTGATTAAGTCAAAAAAACTATGTATTATGCACGTCACATCCTAAGGTTTTAAATATTTATTATATAAATTCATACATTTTTTAAAAACTTTGTATGAGGTGCCTTCATGTATAATAGTAGAATATATAGTGTCGCCATAGGATCCACAAGTCTGACCCTTGGGTCAGACCTGGAGCTGCAGAACCTGGATCTTCTAAAAATGTATTGATTGTTCATCTATTTAAATTTTTTTTTTAATAACTTCCTAAACAAGGTATTCCAGAACCATTTATCTGCTCTGCTTGCCCTGCCAACTAGTTTACTTGCACTCTTGAACTCTAGATTGGGTCACATGACATACTCACATAAAGTAATTTTTCCCACAAACCTTTTTGAGGGCAAAGGACGCTGTTTGTCCACCGTGAACCTCCCTGACAGGCATCCTCTTTCGGTGGATAGATTTAACAGCAATGGGGATGAAGGTGCCAAGTGGGTCAGGGCCCAATAGCAGTGTGTCATTGAGCCGTATCAATCCACGTAACGTAGTCCCTGAAACTACTGTGCCCACACCCTGCCAAGAGAAGATAATTATAATGATAAGTGAGGACTCTGGTTCTTATTCTGTCGGTGGTGCTGTCATCTGTAAAGACATTAATACGAAGCCTCAATCGTGTACATTTCTACAAACGTTTCGCTTAAAACCACAGTATGCAACTTTATTAATCAGGCTGCAGTAGCATGAATAGCACAAGACTTCAATCTTTTCTGCTACACCCAGCACTACCACAATTTGCTACATTTAGACATGTTCTGCCAGCCCCTTTGTGCAATAATACAGATGCTGCAAAACTCTCTAATCAAGCAGAAATAGCAAAAATTTATTGCCCAACAACATTTTGGAAAAGGATTTAAAAAATAAAAATATGATGTCTTTAATAGTAAATAAAGACTTTTATCATTAAAAAGTCCTAATTCTGTGTTCTAATTCATGAAGGACTACTCTGCATACCTTAAACTTGTAATACTGTGAATATACTGTATGCCTGACAAAAGCATAATATATTATAATTAGAGCAGTGATAAGGTAACAAAAATGTATAAAACATATTTACTGAATAAATGACAGCGGTTTGTGTATTGGTTGTAACCTGAAGCAGCAGGGACTGTCAAACTAACACCTGTGAGTGTATAGCTGAGTGTGTGTTTCATTATGTACCGGTACTGAGTATGTGTCATCTATTTGGAACTCTGCCGGCTCATCATTGCTAAAGGTGGTCCTAGAGGAAAGGAGGTTGAGGAACATCTTTAACAGATCCATGTTCTCTCCGGTCACATTTGAGATCTGGAAAATTGGACACATCCTGCAAAAAGAGAAGACGTCAGAGTTTTAAAAAAAATTCACCAAGACTAGATTCTGACTGAATGAAGACAAGATGTTTACATTAGGAATGTCCCGATACCACTTTATTCCTGACTGAGTACAAGTACTGACATTAGCACTTAATAACAACAGGAAACTATTACTTACATCCAAAAACTAACCTAAAACTCAACAGGTAAACAAGCATGGCATTGTCACCACATTTCAATGAATGAATGTCTTCCATGCAGGAGTATGCCAAGACTGAAAGTCCAACTATTTTGCACCTGATTTCAAACACATCAACAACACTTCTCTCCATCAGCAGGGAGTGAGCTGAAGGGTGTGAGCGACACAGGGCAGGCTAGGCAGCCCAGCTTCCTCCACAGCCTTTATCATGTTTTTTGCGTTGTCTCGGAGTATCACATAAACACAATGGCCCACATTTGGAGTATATCATCAAATACACTCGCTATGGCTTGGCTGATGTGCAAGCTCAAAATTTTTGCTTGTAATATGATTCTCTCTGTTTTTTCACAAAGTTGTGTGCCTTTTGTAAGACAGTAACTATGTGATGACAGCTGGGAATGACATACCTGGGCTCCAGAGGATGCTGTGGCATCCAGTATTTTCAACAACAAAGGACATTTTCTCTTGCTTCTCTAGTGTTCAATGCAGTGTTAATTGCTCGTTACACTGTGTTTTATGTTCTTGTAATGTTTTACCAAATTACTTGTTGTGTTAAAGGAGCCATTTTTGCAGAAGCAGAACAGAGCTTGCAGTCTGCTTTACTTTTGTCATCTGCACTTATCTTAAAATATCACCACACCACTGACATTTCTCCACCTTCACCTACATGTTCACCCAACGCGAGATTAACGCTCTGCCATAAAGAAGTATCAGGTGCAGTATTAGAGACGTTTTACAAGTATGAGTACACAAGGGCAGTATCAGACCTGATACTGGTATCAAATTTATTTATTTATTGCATCTAGGCTGAATGTAGGAAATGTACACAAAGCTGGCTGTCTAACAGCAGCTCAGATCAGCAGTCCCTAACTAATGTTAATTCAGTGATTTTAACTGATGAAAGGCCAAAAGAATCATGCTGTTGATGGATGTCTTTTCTCCAAGTTAGTAGGGAAACTTTAACACAACAAACATTGTATACAGTGACAGAAAAAAATGAACCATATTTCAATTTCCTGGTTTTCTAGATAAATCAGTCAGGAAATGTGATCTGATCTTCACCAAACTAACAAACACGATAAAACACAAACAGCCATAATCTTTCATGTCTTCAGCACACTCCTTAACATATGGACCACGTTTCATGACCGATTTATCCAGAAAGTCAGGAAATTGAAAATAGTTCACTTACTTTTTCTTGCAACAGTATGAGGTAAGACGTCACTATGTAAGACCATTGAACAATAAAGGTGGACTGATGTCACACTCAAAGTAACACTTATGTTCTTGTAAAACACATTAATTTCAAAATCTCATGTCATGTAAATAAACAAAGATCCACTATTCTGAAACTGTGTCTGCTTTCCTCTGTCCTACACATTTACCTCTCAGAACAGAAGTTGGAGGCTGTGACGACGACATCATCTTTGTTCTGGACCAACACTGGGATTTTCCTGCAACCCGGTGACTTTAATAACCTCTGTAATAATTTTAATGTCTCTGTAGATGAAAACAGAAGAATCCATTACATTATCAAATATCACAATAACTGCGGACACACAGCACAAATCCGCAGAACAAAACAACACTGTACATTGACATTCTTCACAGTTGGATGTTCTCGGACAAAGTGTACCAACTACAGAAAAACTAGATGAGAAGGTAGGTCTTCATTACAAATAGTCCTTAATTTCTAACCTTCCCTGTTTTAAAAGCATGTTTAATTGTGTTTCAATAAAGAGACTCCCTGATTTCTAATCTGCTCCCATTTGCGGTGTTAATTTGCTCTTGTAGTAGTTTTTCTATTTATGCAAATTCAACTCTTTCTCCTGTTTTTTTTTCTTCTTCAAACATTAACAACCTGCAGCAGTTTAAGAGCTACGATTAATTTCCTTTCCTCAGATGTTTTTATATGCAGTAATGAGACATTTTTATTATGTAGGACTTGGTCTCTATAACTGTAGGAATTAGTCTGTAAATAAAAAATATGCAGACTGTTAGAGCTGCGATCTAATTATTCAGAATTTACCATTTAAGACTTTATTCACCCTGATAATTGTCTTTGGAAATTTTGGAACTTAAACGCAACTTCAGTTTCCTCTGGTGAATATAATGTGGATTTGAGAAGCCTCACTTGTGAGATCAAACACTTACAGTCTAAGAGTTGAATAAGCATCATTTCTCCTTACCTTGTAGGATGTTAGCTGGACACATGTCTATCTTTGTAACCACTACAAATACCGGCACATTTAAAGCCAGTGCCAGACCCAGATGCTCTTTGGTCATGCCAACAATGCCAGCGTTGCTGCCAACCTGAGGGGGTAAGCAGACACAAGAGGAATACAGACACATAAGAGAGTGTGCTTTACTAACAATCTAAGCAACAAAAAAAGGCACAGTGTTTTCCCCCGCCCCTCTCTCACCATGAGCATGCAGAAATCAGGAAGGTGACCTGTCATGCCGAACACAGTGGTCTTGAGGTATTTCTCATGGCCTGCCAAGTCAATGAAGGTGATAACTTTTGAGGATTTCTCACAGATCTTAGTCCAGTCTAGGCCTCCGCCGTGGCTGTCCGGCTTGTTCACCACCTACAGCAACAGAAGTACACACAGAGAACAGAATATGACTTACTGAATACGAGAAAAGGAAACCTGACAAGCAAAATAGAATAGCTCAAAAAACAAGGAAAAGATGGAAATAAATTCTTAGACTAGTTATAAGCAATGCCAATGAAAGGTTTCCATGAACATTAATATCCTCAAGGAAAGAACAAGTTACTTTTACCACTGTGTAAAGATTTAATAGACCTTTTATAATCGGAGGTCTACAACTTAGAACCTCACTCCAACACCTTCCCTCCTTCAAGTTAGCCATGTTTCAATCAGTGCCTCACTCAGGGTTATGCTGCAAACTTTGGATCACATCTTTGGTTGATGGGTGGAATCTCACCTGTCCCTCTTGATCAAAGCCCAGGATATCATTGCCTACACTGCTAGTCCTGCCACTCTCCATTTCATGTTTGTGTCTGAAGAGCTTCTGGCGAGCAAAGCCTCTGCCATTGTCCAGCTCACCATGGGTTAAAACTCCAAGGAGGGTGCTCTTTCCCGCATCCACGTTCCCTACAACTGCCACTCTGCAGGTGAGACGATGGAGAGGAAGGAAAGAGAGAAACTTAGACTATTATACACAGATACAATTTGTAATAGAAAAGTAAAGTACATGCATCTGTGTCTTGCTTTAATTAACCCTAGCCATCATCTTTTGTCTGGTATTCTCTTATAGTGACTTTTCATTCCATGTACATGTAAAATCTAATTCTCACACAACAGTAATAGAATAAACCACAGCAAAGACACACAGATACATCAAGGAGTTGTACTGTAATAAATTATAATCGGTCATTCATAGACTTGCAAGTAGAATTATTTGGTGTATTCATATGCATCATATTTGTTTTATATTGGTTTTCATTTATACCTCAAACACACAGACTTATTTCGAGATACAGTATATAGTGCATGTCTCATTTAGTTCATGATGGAATTTTATGAGGACATGTCAGCATTGTCAAACAGACTTTATTAATGAATACAGAAACATATCTACAGCATCCAGTGTTTTCCTTCCCTCCCTGCTTTATAGGAAATCTAGCGCTATATAGAAACTAAATGTTTAAAAAATTACGGTCAAGTTAAGGCAGCCCCCCCTTATATACTGGTAGGGGAAATGCTAATATCAAAGAAATCATGCAGTTGTGCATGTTATAAATGATAAAAATAAAAGCAATCTGCTAACGTTGGATTGAAAATATTACAGGAAGAGCAAATGTTTGGCAGCTCTTTGGCTTTGCACTCCACTTTCCAGAGCAATACCATGTTTTTTTTTTAGCTTCACAGAACCTTTTCTTACCTGACTTCCAGGAAATCCTGTTCACCAACACGCTGACGGATGAGGTAGTCACGAATCTTTCCACCTGTGTCTGTCCTCTCCCTCAGCAGGATAAGGTCAGCCTCAATCTGTTCACAGAGCGATCTCACTGTGGCTACTGATGCCTCCATGTCCTTGTCATTCAGACCATAGTCACCTCCATCTAAACAAAGAGTGGAAATAGAAGAGGGATAGAAGTAGTTTGAAGCTACATAAAGATACATGAATGTGTGTTTTCATTGGAAACGCCTTACATAACAAAAGCCATATACATTCCTAATACAAATACAAAGTCTCTCCTTAGTAATGTCAGTAACTTGCTATACAACAGGGTGGGGATCAGGACAACAAATGACACAGTGACAGGCAGAGTTTCCAGAAGGATGAGTAAATAAACAGGTTCCTCATGGTAGAAATGAAGTAGGCGTACTGTTACCACAGTATGTCCCTAAATTAGCAGTATCTGTGAGCTTTAGTTAAAATAAAAGCACAAGATGCTTTTAGAGTTCTGTCAAATGATACTACACAAACAAACAAAGAGTGTAGTCAGCACAAAACAGTTACACCCTTTCACACATACCCTCCTGCCCTAAAAGACCACATGGGTCACACATGTTGCTGTAACAGGCAGAAAATATCTGTGGTGGCCAACAAAAGTCCTCAAGCTTGTGTGCGGAGCAGGTGGTTTGAGAATGACAACTAAGCGGGGGGAAAATGTTAAGGGCACACTTAGCCAGATGGCTCTGCTACTGCACACTGGTGCCTTGGCTTTTTTAAATATACTATATTACTACTGTCTCTAATTACTTATGATTATGGTAGTAAGTCAATGTATTATATAGCATTTGTCCATTTATTTGTAAATGCAGGATTCTTAATGGATAGTGAAGATAAACCAAATATATCTTTCTAGTGCAACATGCTATAAAAATAAAATAAAACACGCAAACTGGCTTTTCACAACAAAGTAGATTCTCTCATTGAATTAAATGATTCAGTACATGGCAAATAGAGTGGCACCTAATATACTAAAGTCTATGGTGCCATCTATGGGATCTGTTTACTATACACACCACATACTAAATAGATTACTTCCTTGGCAAGAGTTAACTCAAATTCAGGGCATGTCTGGATTTTCCAACTTTATCAAAGCCAAATATGACACTGACTGCAGTAAGTGCCAACAAGCTAATCTCATTCATATTTCAACAACATAATCCAGGTGTTAACACAACTTTTTTTTTTTGACTTGTTGATAGTGCTGCACTATACTACACTACAAAGGTCAACATCCACATTAGCTGTATATCAGACTAAAGCTGTTTTTATACAGACTCTGGAGAATGGTTGAAGAATTAGATCCGGACATTGTGCGTAGTTGTGCGTACGAGCACAGCACCCAACAGGAGATAGTCCGAGTCAGATGTGTTCTCGTTTGGGGAAATAGCCCATGTAGTTTTGGTAAAAGGGGTGGTCTCTAGGTAGAGCATCAAAGAGGCATGACATGACACAAAAGGTAGCAGAAGTCAATTGTGTTTTATCTACAGAACATCAAAGCAGACACAGTTGCACGATTAGAAACTATGTGTTATGTACGTAACCATAGTTTCCTGAAGAAGAAACTTACTTAATTTAAAACAACAACTGCTCACAGAATGAAATCTGTTTAATGTCCAGGCAGACATTGGCATTTTTACATGCTACTTGCCATCATAAAGTAAAAGCAGCTTAAGATGCTTTTGTCTTTCCCATTTTTGGGAAATTTGTGGCCAAAAAAATGTAATACTTAAATAAAAATAAATTACAATAAAATAAATTATGGACTCAAGAATGTGCAGCTTTTTCAGAAACTAATCGACCGCTTTACTTTTTCTGTACAGTTTATATTATTTTAAAGTGACAGTAAAGATAAAAAAGTATTTTTTACACATCAATCAACACTCAAACTATATTGACCAAGTGAAAATATGTTGTACTAGGTCTCTCATTGCCCTTCGTGACAAAACTATAGAGAGGCTTAAAACCATTTTTAACCTTTTAACATTTTCAAGAGCACATTGGCCTCAATAATGACAATACAGCCCCCTGCCCCACTCCTCATGCAAGCATACATATGGAACCACCAAGATTTCAATATCATTATCACATATACAGTAAAGTGAACTTCTTGAGGGTGAGATTATATTAAACAATGTTCTCTTTGCTAGAGACTCATCCTAAGTAGCTGTCCTTACCTGAGCCCATTCCAACCACATAGATTGTCTCTCCGCAGCCTTCATCCATTCGCTCCCTTAAATGTCGTAGTAATGAATCATACTGTTCTCCTGTTGGACTGACTAATACAAGCTGCAAAGAGCAAAAACAGAAAGAATCTGAAGAGTTGAACTAGATCAAACGCAGAATAAACTAAACGTGCGTCCTTTCAAGTGTGTCTTGAAAGGGCGATTTAAACTATCAGAACTTATAGCTTCCACTAAAAGAGACAAATTTCTCTGCAGTTCTGTCAGTAACATTATATTATGACACTTCAGTGTGATACATAGAGTTCTTTTATGAATATATACATATTCACGCCAACAGTTCTCCCCTTGGGGAATGAATAAAGTGTTCCCATATGTTACAGTAGATACATAATTTGGCTGGCTGCCAGCTGGATGCAGCTAAGCAGGCAGTGCAACATACGTGTCACTTTCTGGCGTTTTGAACAGGCAGCACAAAATATGCTGTGTACACCTTACATGCCACAGGATTTAGTAATGTTACTACACAACATTAGTTACCAAATCAAAACAAATATCCGCTTGTCTGCAAAATCTTAACACTTAACGTGACTAGATGTCAATTAGAGGGAGGCCTACCTTACTGCTTAAGTCTAAATGATCCGCGGAGTCGCCGTTTGTACACTCGCCGTCTTCGAAACCCTCTTCGCCGGATGGATCATCGGCAGAACACCGGTCCGGTGCAAACATACAAGCAGGCACTATGGATTCTGCTACTGGTATTCCACCAGAGCATACCGCTGGTTCTGTCGCCGTTAACGACGCCATTTCTAGAAAGAGAAACAAAATGCAAACGTTGCCAAAAATAAATAAACATACAAAATTCTCCGCTGTACTAGCAAAACTTTAGCCATTAGCAACGACACAAAGTTGGATTATCACAGCTAGCTAGCTAGTGCTAACCAAACACCGAACTTGCAGTTAAAATATGTAACACTATTAAAACTGACAAACATTTAAAAAAAAATTCATAGCCTTAACACGTCAACCACATTTTAAAAAATCTGGGCATGCACATGGTTAATAACAACGAATCAGACAATTAAACCTCGTATAAAGAAGGATTAGCATTACCTGAAGTTGTTACCCTACAAGCTAGCGTTAACTTAATTGTTTATTCAGGCAGGTTCTTCTTCTTTTGTGTTTGTTGGCGGATCACAAACAGAATGAAATATTTCCATACCGCCACCTGCTGTATCGGAATGTAAGTATTCAAGGCGTCAAATCGCCTGAATAATTTAATCAAATTTTTAAAAAGCTACAATTTATTATTGTATTCTCTACTGCATTATATTAACAATTATGCAAACTATTGTATATTGTATAAATATTGTATATTAAATATATAACATTATAAATATATAGTTAAAATTATTTACATACAGTAAATTACTGTATGTTGCAGTAATGTTGTCCTTCAGTGTTTTGGATTCTATTCTTTTTGTTATGTAAGTTTCATGCATGTTTCACAGATGCACGAAGTCTGAACAAGTTTTTTAAATGCTGCTGCTGAGTAGGACCAAAAAACATTGCAAAAAGAAAATACAGACAATTTGCCAATATGCTAACCAAACACCAAACTTGTGTTTAGTGTTTAAAATGCAACTTTTCTGGTCAGAAAACTACATTTTCTGTAAATTTGTCAACACTTGTGATTAAAGGTCAAAGTCTCTTCAGCCTCATGTTTGTCCGTTCATATGACACGATCTTAACCACAGGAACTTCCTGAAGGAATTTCTTTAAATTTGGCACAAACATCCACATAATCTCAAAGATTAACCCAATACATTTTGGTGATTAAAGGTCAAAGGTCACTGTGACCTCATGAATGACATTTTTTTCAACCCTAAATTAAAGAAATGCCTCATTACCTTTGGCACAAATGTCCACGTGGACACATGCATAAACCTATTAAGATTCACTTTATTAAACATTATTTACTCAATGCAAATTACATTAAATCTACTCATTAACAACGTGATATTTTATAAAACTAAAAACAGTACCGAACTGTAGTATTTCTCAGTAGTGCAGAGCACTGGCAAATCTGAGATGAGTAGTCAATTATTGCAGTTTGTCGTAAGGTTTAATTTTTGTTGCATGCAGGAAAACTTGACCAGTAATGGTGGTCGACGTCATGCAATATGAAGGAGAGTGGTAACTTTACCAAAGGGCAATCATACAATTGGTTCCTGTTGGTTCCACCCAGCCCCCAACATCACCACTGTTATATAAACGCCTCACCTGCCTGCAGAGCTTTCTCACTTGAGGAACGACCCACTGAAGGCAGCCAAGATGGTAAGTGGTATAATCAGCTTAATTCATTCATAAAACATCTTCATTCTCTGCAAGTACAAATGTTTGTATTCATAATTCCAATCCTTTTTCTTACTTATGGCACTATGTAAAGCGCATTTTGACTAGTTTCTTGTATTTTTACACACACAAAAAAAGAAACTTCACAAAAGATTCCATATGTGTGTCGAAAGCAAATGTTTTAAGTAGATCTAACTTACAAAGCTAGATATTTTAAGTTGACCTCACTATTTTAAAGTGCTCTTACTAATAATGGTTAAT
>OMLM01009121.1:16453-28221 GCA_900302695.1 Helostoma temminkii | reverse complement strand
AAAACCAGACTTTACAACTGCACTAATTTGACGATCCAATTTGAAATCACAGTCCATCTTAAAACCTAAGTTTGACACAGTCTGCTTCTCAAACTGTGCCAAAGGGCCAAGGTCAACCAGGGAGGGTTTACCGAAGCCATTTGGACCGATCAACATCACCTCTGTTTTTTTATTGTTAAACTTTAAAAAACTTAGGGCCATCCACTCCTTAATGTCATCAATGCAAGACAGAAGTGATTTTATACAGAAGTCATCACTTTTCTTCAGTGGCATGTAGATTTGACTGTCATCAGCATAACAATGAAAAGAGATACCATGCTTCCTCAGGATGGAACCCAGAGGAAGTAGGTAAAGGGAAAAAGGAGAGGCCCTAAAATTGACCCTTGAGGAACTCCATATAACAGGGGAGCTGAAGATGATTCAGAACCAGCAAGGTTCACACTTATGGTTCTGTCCGCCAAATAGGACCTAAACCATTCCAAAGTGGTACCATGAATGCCCACCAGATGCTGCAGCCGAGATAATAAAATATTATGGTCCACAGTATCAAAAGCGGCAGTCAGATCCAGCAAAACAAGAATCACAAAATCACCCGCATCAGTTGCCAGGAGAATGTCATTAAAAACCCTTAGCAATGCTGACTCTGTGCTATGCAGGGTTTTAAAACCAGATTGAAAAACCTCTAAAAGATTTACGACCTGTATAACTTTACATTTTACTGTAGTCTGTTTAATCGTGTCATGTAAAGCTTCTGTTCTCCTTTTCCTGCCTCTTGTTTTATGAAATTATTGTGTCTTTCTCCCTGCAGCATGTCAGCCTCATGTCATAAATTACACGGTGGTCTATGTCTAACTCATTGAGACAAATATCTCTGTGGATTAAAGGGATCACAACACAGGCTGCTGATTTACTATTTGTGTGTGTGAGAGGGAGAGAGAGAGTGAGACAAAAAATGTATCTGCCCCTGTATCGTCTATCCGGCCATCTGATTGTCTGTCACTTTACCTTCTCTTGTTTAATACCTGTTGCTCCTGTATAAAAGGCCTGTTCCGCATTCCTGGTCAATGGCCTCTTGGCACAGAAGGGTGTGTGTGTTCACTCGCGCCCAGAGGACTGCGAATGGACTGTGTGTATCATGTGTTTTGGGCAGGTTTGAACAAAAAGGGATTTGTTTGTTGAACAGGGTATTCTGAGTGAAAAAAGATTTACATTCAACAAAAACTGTTGAAATTAGAGCTTTTCCTGTTATTTTAATGATCTGTCTTCTGAGTCACCTTGACAACTCTGTGTCTGTGTTTGACTTTTGCTAAATTTGACTTCTCTCAGAGGTCCTGTTAGCCAAACGTCACCTCAGCTCTGTGTACATGGTTGCTATGCCAACGGCTGACCATCATAAGGTGAACAACCAGAGCTGACGAGATATCCACCAGCTGTCTGCCATGCACACGCACACGCACACTCACACACACACGCACACACACACACACTGCATCATACAGTGAAACATTCTCTCTCTTCTCTGTCAGTGTCTCTCTGTCACCCTGCGGTCCTCTTCTCCTCTTCCTTGACAAGCTGCTGTGACATTGCTGTGGCTTTTCATGTCCATCCTTCACACAACCCAGCAAACTTCCACAGCACAAAGTCTGTGTGAGTGTGTGTCACAGCGTAAGATAACTTTGAATTCAAAGGCATAAGTGGCTGCTTGATTTATTCTTCCCAAGGTGTTTCCTTATTTCTTTTTTGTAGTAAAGCACAGTTATGTGTCCTTTTAAATCATTTTACTTTATTTTTTAAACATCTGACAGTGTACAGACAAGCAGATAGAGGAGGTCCAAAATACTCCATAAGAGTAGATATGCATACCCAAAAACATCAGTCATCTCGACTGATTGCTGGTACCTGTGGTGCTGATGGTTGGGGGTCCTGTCCTTATGTTTAAACATATTGTCTTTACGTTTAGAGGGTTTGTAGGAAACTGACTGCAGCTGTTAAAGATTACACAAACAGATTTAAGAATAGTGAGAGGCAGAGTGTGCGTATGGTTTGTATATACTGTAAGTTTACCTGAGGTTTAAAGTGTTGTGAAGCTTTAGGTCTGTGGAATGTTGTTAAGTGTGTGGTGACCGATGGTTTCGTAAACAGCGTGTACAAATAAAGTGGGACTGAGGCCAGTCGGAGGCCCGAGAGAGGTGTTTTACTGTCTAGTCTAATATAATATGACCGTACTGTCTGCTTCAGCAGGCGGTTGTTGGTGTAGACTACGTAGCAGTGGTTTTAAATAAAGCCCAGGATCTAAATAGTGTCTTGTTGTGGTAAAAGTCTTCATGTGTAAGTTGTAAATCAGCGAAAACTACCTTTTGCTTCGCTTTGCCAAACATGTTTTCAGTTTTCAGTTTTCAGACGAGAATTAAATGCATAAATGAAAGTGCACCAAATATTGGGCTTTGGACAAGCAAACTGAATAATCTTATTATCCTAATGACAGTTTTTGATAAAGTTTGCCATTGATTCTTCTAGAGCAGCAGTGACTCTCTATCTTCCTGTTTTTATGTGTATTGAAAATGTGTGATATTGATAACTATATATATATTGATAATGTGACCAGAGGACATACAAATGACCACAGACATAAAGTCTCAGAAAAGTGTGGGTCAGTGTGTTCCTCAAATTAATACATGAAATAAACACAAATGTCATATTTACATCATGTTTTCCATAAGGCTTTTCACTGTGATATTTCTTGGTGCCATCAAATATTTATCTTGGTAAATCAAAACTCACGTTATAATATTCAGAATATTATGAAAGTAAAATTATCACATTTTAGTTTCAGTGGTTTAATCTTAGCTTCTAATGGCTGAGAGCACAACACTGATCTGCAAATTTCTCTTAATGTGTTTAATAAATCACTTCGGATCACAGTCGAACTAAAACCTTAATGTATTTAGGTGTTGGGAGGGAAGGGAGGGGAACGAAAAGTAGGAGAGAGAGGGCTGGTGGCCATGAACTGACAGCTGTACCCAGCTCATGACAGGAGGAATGTGAAGAGGACAAAGGGAAAGCCTGGGTGAGCCTGCGGAGAAGACTGGGGGAGTTCAGGTAAACAGAGGCTTTGGTTCTCCTCACACGATTCCTCATATTTGCCTTTTCTTCCTCTTTTTTTCTTTCGTCAGTTACAGTAGTGTACTTTCCCTCTTATCCCTCCTTTCACTTCGTCCTCCGTCCATCCCAGCTTGTCATCTTGAACTAGAGAGCAAGCTGTGGATTGATGTGCCCTATAGATTACGAACACACTGGCTGCATTCCTCAGCTTTTCCTCCATGCCCCAACCTGGCGACTGTGGGCAGGCATAGCCATGTCTTTTTACTGTCAACAAAAGATGTGAATGAATTTCACCCCTTTTATTTGGAGGTAAACACTCACTGCTGCGCACTGCCTTTACAGTTCCTCGTAACTTCAGTTAAAGGCTTCAAACGACCCAAGACAGGAATTCCTCAGTAGCAGCATGGAGCATGAGGAGGAGGAGGGAGAGGCAGGAGTGAATAAAGAAAAGTGGGAACAGAAGTAGAGGAAGAAAAGGAAGATTATGAAGAAGAATTGGATGATGTGGAGGAGTTAAAGTCAGGGCTGTTAGTGGAGGAAGAGAACCAGAAGTGGAAGGCTGTGGAAAGGAGGGACGAAGAAAAAAAAGGAAACTAAAACAGGGAAGAAGGAGCTTTTTCAGTCTGTAGCATGTACTGGAAAAAAGAAAATCTATGCTCAATCTTGATCATTGTCTGATTTGTCCTCTTTATGGACATGTTTACATACAGACCGTTTACATACAGACAGCTCTGCTTTATTAGATATGGAAGTTTACATAGCAACACAGGTTCATCTTCATAAAACTGTAAAACATCATCTGCCCTTACTATTTCTGTCTTGGATTTGCTGCTACTGTGTCACGTTCTTTACACTGAAGGAAAAGATAAATATATTCCTTAAATTAATATTTTTGTCACCACATCCCCCCTCTTCAACTGCGTCTCTATCTCTGGATGACTCACATAGGCCAAGAATATGACACTTTCTCTGGAGCTGGCCATCACTCATCACATATCTGTTATTTTAAATAGAGAGCAGCAATTACAGCAAGTGGGGATTTTGCTGTAGTTAAAATAGCACGTGTGTGTTTGTGTGTGTGTGCGTGTGTGTGTTTATTGGATTCATGCAATGTGCACCCTTGCTCCTATCTTACGCCTTGCATAGTGTGATAGGACGATGTTTTAACTGCTGGACTAAGAACATATTCTTTAAAGATGGTTAAAGCATTTCAAACTAAATTACGTTATTCTGCACTGATTCATGTTTTGGGAAAACTTGGAAATCTTCAAGAATACCTTTGTCTCACCAGATTAGTGGTAAAATAACTTTGCTAAAGCCTGTATTATGTTTATTTATGGGGAAAAAAGTCAGCGCGAACTTGTCACGTGCCTCTTAATCTTTGACAGTCACTTGCCTTCTTAGTGATGATTAGCTACTTGCCTGGAGAGTATAGTATAACCACCAATAATAGTATAACAAACATAACCATAGATGGCATACAAAGTAGTGCTAGTGTGACACATACACGCCAACACTGAGTTTTAACGCATTCATCCACAAAGGTGATATTGATCAGATATTGATATAAAACGACATATCTCACAAAACAGTTCCAACATTTCCATCTTTTTACTTTTGAATTAACAGATGGTTGATGGATCCCAAGAACTTTAAAAAGTCAAACAGGTGGAATCTGATAACAAACAAAAAGAGATATTAGAGATATATCATAAATATCTGTTACATCAGGTAACTCACAAGTATCAATATAAGCTTTTTTTCTAGTGCGGTTGGGGACTTGGGGGCTGGGGTTGTTAATTATGGGATAATTAGAAGGAGGGATGTTTTCCAGACTACTGATAACAACCTCTTGCGTCAATTACATGATCAAACATGATCAGTTTCAAAACATTTCTGCAGAATCAGTTTAGGGTGAAATATTTTGGAATGTAAAATACATTTCATTTGGATCTGTCTTCGTCCATCAACTCCTGGGTTGGTGTTGTTCTGGAAATAACTGTATTGTCATAAGGAGAAAAGTCAGATTTCCCATTTATGGTTGGAACAAAAGGTTTTCACATTGATCTAAGCAATTGTTTAACTTTTGATGATGTCTTTCTTATAATGCCCACACACAAAGATGCTTCACATAAATACAAGGAAATGTAGGTAGCAAGAAGAAAACATAAGAAAAACATAAATATCTAGAAATGGATTTCTGAACTTAGTTTGGAATTTCAGGTGGTAAAGAGATTTAATTTATCTCTCTGGTCATTCGGCTACTAAACACTGTTACTCTATATTCACGACTTTTACAGAAACTCGTATGTGTTTGAAGTCACATTTAATCCCGGTAAAACTGTTATTACATCCTGTTGTCACCCGCATATAGTGAAGGAAGTTTGGGTTCAGTATCTGGTTTCTCGTCCTATTTTTTATCCTCCTGTTACACTTGACATAGGACCACAGGAACATGAAAGTGTGTGGTTGGGTTCACCTGTACTCATGGACAGTATATTCCTGCATGTGTATGACTGTGTTTGCACGTGCATGTATGTGTGTGTCTCAGCCTGCCTAAAGATAACATTACAGTGTGTTTGGAAAAGCACTGGAGGGTTTGTGCAGCTCACATGTCTGACACAAAATAAGAAAGAAAGAAAAATGGTTTTACTCATCCGTTTAGGAAAAAGGAGTCACTTACGCTTACAGTATTATCTTCAATTTTAACTGGAAGGGATATAGAATATAGATTTGCCTTTATGGGCTGTAAAGTAGTTGTTTGAGGACTTTTTGAAATATTACAACCTATTTTACATATTTATTTAAGTTTTTAAGTGAAATATGTTTCTCTAGAACTATAGTTGACACATGATGTGATTCAAATCAAACTGATCTCACATCAGTCTCCATGCCTGCTCATATCACCTGAAGCAAAACACTGCTGAACCTTCATCTAGCTACTGCTCGGAAGCATGCACGTGTGTCAGATGATAATCCACACAATACACTGATCCCCACTTGTCAGCTGGTGCTTGTTTAAATACTCACAGTCCCCTACTGGTTTCAGTCGACCCCTGTGATAGATTGGGATCAACAGCTCCCCTACCTGTGATTGTTTATGAACCTTCAGACAAATGACACACAGTTGAGTGATGGGCAGCGATCAGAGATTTGTTGAATTCCTCTGGCGAGGCATGCTGTTTTGCCCAGTGGGGTAAGAGGAGATGGAGGTGATGGTGGTGGTGTGAAGTACATGGTACTTTCAAAACAAGCTGTCAGTGCTGGCTGGTAAACAGATGTCTCTCACACCATCCAAGTCCTCCAGTTCCTCTGTCAGTGATTTACTCCTTTTAACAGCACTGCTCTTCTGTAAGTCGAGTCATTGGTAATGAAAATAAGAACAATAGCAAAAGGCTATTTCCATTTTATTACATCTTGGCCGTGTGTGTGTGTGTACACAAGTGCAGAGAAGCACCATGCTGACATCAAAGATGTAGCTGCGATGAAAAGCCAACTGTTGGTTTGCCTCATCTTCATCTGGTCAAACATGTTTCAGAAGAAGAAAGAAAATATTCTCATATGTGATGAGATAATGATTAGATGCGATGAAAAAGAAAAATCAGCCAACTTCTCGACTATGTCATTGCACACCACTAAAAATAGGGCAGACACTCACCATACTCAACACTCTAGTGGTAATATCAATAACAATATGGTAGATGTCAAAGCTGAATGAGTAGACAGTTTTGGTAAAATCTAATAATTTGAGTTAGATTTTGTTTCCAGAGTAGTGTTGTTAAAGTGTTTTTTATTACGATGTACTACCTTAGTGTGGCTGAAAAAGAATTATGAAAAAACTAAAAGGAATAACTGAATTTGTAATAAACTGAAATTGCTTTTTAGCTTTAACAAAGATAGATCCTCACAGAGGAATACAAGCATTTCCAGTCATCCTTTCTCTCCTCACCTCTGCCACCTACATCTCCTCTTTTGTGTATGTGTGTCCCCTTCATTCCTCAAAACACCCGAGTTGTGATGATAAACCCTACGGCTCTGTTTTGAGAAGGTTTAGCCAGACTCTATATAATGTTCTCAACAGGAATTTTTCTATTTCTGTTGCTGCTAGTGGTACTTTGACAAATACACACACACACATCACAAAGGGGTTTTTACCTGTTAATACATCTCACTTAGCAGGGCCCCACAGGTTTGTGCAAGCCCTACAACACCACAAAGAGACGAAGAGATTAGTTGCTCTTCCTCCTGTTTTCATATATGAACTCAGGGCAGTGTTCTGCAGACTTAGGTCTGGACATTGTGTGGACTTGTGCTTTCACACATGTAACGAACTGTGGGAGATTGTCCAAATCAAATGAGTGAGATATGTTTTATTATTACATTTATGTAGAAAATGTAAAGTGTGTAGGAGGCACAAGGTGACACAACAGAGATTGACATTTGTGTAGATGTGGCTGATGGTGAGATAATGAAGTTTGAGAATTGTTGGACATTGAGGTTAAACTTTTGTTCAAACCAAACTAGAGCAAAAATGTAAATAACTCAATTGCTGCATGCTGTAACTGTCACATAATGTAAATGTTGCTGTTGCTGTTTCTGAAATGAGCAATAATGCTTGTAATGTGAACACAGACTTGTGTACATGTAAATTAAAGCTTATGGTGAGAATGCAAAGATGGAAAGAGGCCATATTAACTTTGTTTGGTTCATACCTAAATAAATAATGAATAAAAGAGTCCCTGTCCTGCTATACAACTAAATTATCCTGTCTTTTTGTAATGTCTTAAAGAATATATATATACATAATGGTGTGGGAAAAACAGCAGCACACTATTAATATAGTAGTTAATACTGTTTGTGGTTGTACTAGGATCATTTTCCAGGAAGATAATTTTGTCATAGCAGCGCTAAAGTGACCGATTCATACACGTGGGCCACAATCTGTTTTGGATGGCCCATCCTGTGTGGGTGGCACTTCTCACACGCTGTCGAAGAAAGCTGTGAGAAAACACCAGAGTGTGTGTGAGAGAGACTTAAAATGTGTGACCTTAAATGCCCTACATTTAGAACTGTAACTCGTCACATCATGCTGTCTGAAATATATCCCATCTTCAAAATTGGTGTAATATACACTGATATACGGATGGAACGCTTTCCTGGCAAGCCTACACCTAACTTCTTCGGAATTCAAGTGTTAATCCAGCAGGGAGGAGGAATATTTGCAAGGCAAGAGAGACTTATCGTTTATGAGAACTCAAACCCAACTGATTTATCGTCTGCTTTTGCTGGAGGTGTTTAACTGTGGCATTGTTGATGATTTAGGCAACCTTTGTCAGTGTTTGCCACACATTGAAACCCATATGCATTGCTCCTATTTCTGTGGAATCTGAAATTATATTTAGCTGTTTAAACTTATCCTTTTGCAATCTGAGAAAGTGGTAAACCCTGGCATTTTGAGCATCTGCGTCAATGTCTTAGTGCACAAAGCTGCTGGCCCGGTAGTCAGTACGCACTGGTGCTGAATTGTCTCTGATGAAATTTCCATCTGTGCTTAATTAGAACACAGGATTGGTATGTTTTCCCAAACGAATCCAATGCATTCAGTGATTGGGGCATGAAAATTTGACTCTATGTTTATATCTTTGTTTGTTCAAGCCACGTTAGATCCACAGCCACACTAGTGCTCAGTGAAATTAAAAATTCTAATTTAGAAATGTTGACTTGATGATGGAGCTATATGAATATAGCTGTATCCATAACCCAGGATATGGCCAGCTCAATGCATGACAGATTGTTTTCTGTCTCAGATTAATTTAAAGGAACTTTAGAGACACAAAGAGCTAAAAGTATTTTTATATAGTTTCAAACTCTCATACTGTATTTTCTCCACAGCACTAATACCTCCTCATACAAAGCAGGGCTAAATTGGCAATCTGTGTTTGATAACAAAAATACAGATTTCGGCAGAATAGTCCTTTTTCAAAGGTAGTTTGTGACATAGACTGTCAGTTGTACAAAACTGCTTTTCCTGTTCTTCGTTTCCTGTCATCATTACGTTGTCCTAAAGTAGAAGGAACCAGGTTAGCCAGAGGACAGGGAGGAGGCTGGACGTTCTATCCCATTTTATCTATTTGTGTGTGTTTTCCAATTTGGCTGTTTAGGGTGCTAAACTTTGTGAGGCCTTAAAACAAGGTAAAGAAAAACAAGTCCTGCCTTTGGATTGAGATCCAAATGTAACCCAGTGACCCATTTAAGACTCTATTGTGTGTAAATCTTTTTTTTATCAAAGTGTCTTTTTTCTTCGACAGATCTATGGAGCCTTCCCCATAAAACTCTTCAAAGGAAGTCCAGAGTAAAAATGCAATGTTTTAAAGCAACCTGACACCTGCTAGGTCATAGGTAACATGCTTGGTAAAAAAAAAGGGGGCCAATTAACTCTTTTCTGCCTCATTCAGTAAAAGCTTCTCAATTGTCAAGCCTCCCTTCCATCTACAATACCACTATTTATACAGACCTCCACCTGAAGCTAAGCCAATGTAACATATACCTGAAACACAATAGGTATGGCTAAAGGTAAAGCAGCCAAGTTACTGATATGTTAAACTAAGCTTAAAGCCACATTTTGTGTACAATTCTATCTCACTTTGCAGCTGACAGCTAATTTGGGAAGAAATAAAATTAAATAAATTAGTGTCTAGAATTTGTCACAGGTCTTAGATTGGATGTTATAACAGTCCTGCAATACAATATTAGTTACAACAGTTTTACCAAATCACTTTAGATGGACCGGTTTCCATCATTCAAGTGGTCATCACATAACATGCATTAAAGCAAACCACTGGCACATTCAGATGTCTGAAAGAAAGGACATTTGAAAAGAAGCAGTCAGTGGAACTAAACTTCTGATGCTATTTCCTGGTCGCCTGCCTGTACTTTGTCAGTGCCCTGTTAAGAAGGGAAGATGCATTTTGTTGTGTCATACCAAAACGGATCCTACCCAGACCTTTTTCATCTTATTACATTCATATTTTCATATTACACAGTAGCTTCCAGGCTTTGCCTTGGAAAAACAAATAAGTTTAATTGGAGTCGTGTGTTCGCTCTCCAGCCATCAGCAGGCCTCTGACCTACAAAGTCACCAGGTTTTAACTGTTCCCCAGGGGCCCCTTAAGCCCCTCACATGGAGCAAAGTGGTGTCTGGGGACTGATCAGTTTAAAACCTCAAAGGGTGTGTGAAAAACAATGTATCTGTGTGTGTGTGTGGCCTTTGGTCCAGTAAATATCTGCAACAGGTTACAATCTATCTCACTTTGTTTGTGTCGACATCCTTTTGTGTGTGTGTGTGTGTGTGTGTGTGTGTGTGTGTGTGTGTGTGTGTGTGTGTGTGTGACACCCTGCTGAGTACACTGTGGTGGAGAAGATGAGCAGAGCATTGTGATGTGGCGTTTTTACCATAGCTAAGGAGAGAATAGCATTACCATTCAAAAGGCCTGCTGTCGTGGTTGCAGGGGGTTTAACAGGGTTTTCTGTTCTTCTGTTACGAGCTGAATATTAACAGCTTTTACACACCATGGTCTGTGTCTGTGTATGTGTGTGTGTGTGTGTTTTTGTGTGTGTGGTGCTTATATGTGATATGTTCTTAGCTTTTTAAACATATAACAATATATTAAATCAACATAAGTTGCCCGGAAATTAGAAATTGTAATCTTAAACCATTAATAACCTTTACATGTATAAATATTAATTTTATACATTAGAAAAAGGCCTTGTGTCTGTCTGCAGTGTATTTTCCTTTCAAACACAAACAGCTGTACTAAAATACAAGTAGTCTAAAAAATTTCTATTGAAATCAGAAAATGCCTGATCAAGACAGAAGTTAACAACAGTATGAGTATTTTAGTACTCATCAGTACACATTTCTGTGTACTAATAAAGGAGTGATTTTGCCATTATTTATATAATTACAGAACCCAAAGAAGTCTCATTTTGTCTGGACCTAAATTTTATGTGAATGTGGAAAAATGACACATATGACTGTAAAAATCATGTGTGCATGTGTGTGTGTAAATGTCCATTTCTAGTGGATGGAGATATGTCTGGAGCACAGCTGCCCACTGGAGTCAAAGGTCATACTCTGCTCCCACAAGGCCCCCATCCAGTGATCGAGCTTTGTCTATCGCTGTCTTTCACATTCATAAACACACACACACACCCACACATAGAAACTGCTGTCACTTATATCAAAGGGTCGTCACCTTCCTTGCGATGAGCCCTGTCAGCTTGATTAGAGCAAGAAAATTTAAGCATTGAAAGAAAGAGCTGGGATGGGAAAAAAAACCTATAAGCGAAACAATTAGAAAAGAAGGACAGAGAGACAGAAGAGAGATGACAGGAGTGGGAGGTGAAGTGGGAAATCAGGAAACAGAGCATGAAACGATGGCAGAGAGAGACAGAGTTATTGTGGGTGCGGAGACAAAAAAAGATATAAACTGGTGGTTGTATATCTGTCAGTGTTTTGTTGAGGGCTGCTCAGTGTCTTTATCTGCAAAGGTCATGGACTGATCTACACTCAAACACACACAGAGCTGACTGCTGTGTGCTAACATTAAACTCATTCAAACAACTAATGAAGTCACCGTTTCAAATCAGATGGTTTTTTTTTTATT
>OMLM01009121.1:0-16433 GCA_900302695.1 Helostoma temminkii | reverse complement strand
TTTTATTCTATGTGTGTGTGTGTGTGTGTGTGTGTGTGTGTGTGTGTGTGTGTGTGTGTGGATTCATGTGCGAGCAAATCAATAGCCTCACATTCATTAAATTTATTGACTTTTTTGCATCACTATGAAAAGTCGTAAATTACAGAGGCGATGCTGATCAGCTTCCCGCCCTCTTTCTTCTCTTTCTGTGTCTGTTTCCTCCCCCGCTGTCAGTCTGTCTGTCTTCTTCATCTGTCTGTGTTGAGACTCATTCAGGGGGCAGGGAGGCAAAGAGCTCTGATGGGAGGATGAAAGGGACAAAATTAAAGTGAGGAACAAGTGAGAGGAGGACAGAGAGGCAGGGGTGAAATTCACAACAGACTGCAATGAGAAATTAAGGGTGATAAATGTACTGATATTAGTCTAATATTGTTATCAAAATATGAGACCAGCTGTGGCTGATCAACAGTAAATGAATTAGCATTTTGTCATCTTCAACAAAAAATACAAAACATGAATTATTCCAGCGTCTAAAATATGAGGTGTTCTCCACAGAAGGCCACAGAATATCCTCCATACTAATAGTAATGATACTCTTCATGATCAGAAATTAATGTCATTATTTATGTTAGTACCATTTTTCATTGCATCAATGGTCTTTGACTTCTTGTACATGTTTGTTTGTTGTGTTGGAATATTCTTTTACATTCTTTTACACATTTCACATTTCCTTATGGGATTAATAATGTTTTTTGAATGTTGAATATTTACCACTGTTTTAGATAAGATAACACTTTAATGAACCTCAACAGGAAACTTCACTTGTTTTATGTGATGTTAAACTGGAAAATGTGGATTTTAGACAGTTTGTTTGACAAAATTTGCATTTTTTTTCTTTAAGTTACACCAAAACTGCTGGTGAACCAATTGGGAAAACCAACATATAAAATTATCATGAAATTGTTATTCAGTTTAATAAAATATAAAATAAAAGCAAACTACAATACTAATCAAACAGAACAAGATCAGAAGCAACCTATGGATTTGGAGAAGTCTTACACACTCTTTGTATAAGTCAGATACAGTACACAATAAATTCTCTTTTATTAGGTTTTCTTACTTATATTTGCTTATTTTCTCATTGCTCACCTGTTGTATCTCATCTCATCTGTATTCATTCCTTTTTGTCCTCTATTTCATTTCTTTTCCAAACAAAATTAAAATCATTCATGGTTTCTATCTATGTGTTTTTGACTTCCATCCCTCTCTGATTTTTATCTTGTCCGTTTTCCCTGAACTATCTGGCTCCTCAATCTCAGACCTGCAGGCTGTGCAGATGTACCGATGTGTTAAACACCTTTCATCTAAAACCACTGATCCAATCTAGCCACACTTATTGTGTGTCTGTGTGTGTTCTCAGACCTCATCGGGTAACACCTGCTTTGTGTCATTAAGATAAATTCAACGCGTGTCCACAATAGGAGTGAAAGTGCGTAGTTACAGAGGTATTTAAAGAGAAAGACACTGTGCATGTCTGTAAGTATGAAATGGGGTCAAATCAGGTTGTTTATTTAGCTTTTGCAAAACTTTTGATTGTATTGTTGAAGAAGGCTGAAGATTTTGGAAATGCTGATCATTGTTTTTACAGTATCAGATCACAAGTCAAGTCAGTGATAGTTGGAATTACAGTTACATATTAGTGCTTGGTGCCTACATTACCCACAACGCAACTTGAATACTGACAGTTTGGTCAGAGAGTTGCGTGTGTTGTGCTAGGTGCCCCTGATATAGCACCACTGGTATAGGCTGTTAGCCTCAAGCAGAAGTAGACATGTAAACACATTTTGGTGTAAAATAAGTGGGGTTTCATTTTAACAACTGGTGTGCAGAAACAACTTCTGACGAACCCTCAAGCTTTTGTCACCTGATTTGTCATTGTGTTTTCTTCATTTTGGAAACTCAAACCTGTCAGAAAAATGTACACCTGCACTGTTGTCGCAGAGCTTATTCAAGTTGAGTACGAACAACATACGCTATATGGAGAAAAGTATTTGGCCACACCTGGAGGGGTGATGGTATGGGGCCCCTTTTCTCCAGTGAAGGGCAATCTTAATGCTTCAGCACACCAAGACATTTTGGACAATGCTATGCTTCCAACTTTGTAGCAACACAATGTTTGGGGATGGTCCTTTTCTATTCCAGCATGTCTGTGCTTCAGTGAACAAAGCAAGGACTATAAAGACATGGTTTGATGAGATTGGTGAAAGTGAAAGAACTGAGCCCTGACATCAACTCCATCAAGCACCTTTGGGATGAACTGGAACCGCGTTTGTTGCCAGGCCTTCTCATTCAACGTCAGTACTTGATCTCAAAAATGCTATGCAGAATGAATGGGCACAAGATCCCACTGAAACACTGCAAAATCTTGTGGAAAGCCTCCAAAAAGAGTGGAAGCTGTTATAGCCGCAAAAGGGGAAACTAACTCCATATTACAGCATTTGCGGTGTAATGGTCAGGCAGCAGCCTTCTTTATATAGTGTATTAGAATTCCACATGCACTTGTTTATATCTGTTTTAACATCAAGGATTGTAACATTGTTAATTTTTTATTTGCTTGTGTAGTTCTTCTTGTGATGTCATGACTCATTTGCTTTACAACTGTGGATAAACAGTTGCTACAGTAATAACTGGTTGAGAAAAACGTAAATAAACCTATTGCCTGTAGTGATTTTAGCACACCACAATGCATTTTGTTATATATATTCACCTTAACACGTGCATTCTTCCTCAAATTTGCTAAGTGAATGCTTACACATACAGTATGCGTGGCATTGTTGAATTGCAGTGGTGCTGAACTGTGAATGTAGGTGTTTAGGACCTATGCTTGGGGCAGGCATGTTCACGCAATACTCCGTCAGTGATTTTTAGGTTTAGGTTTACTGCACTGGAATTCCAAGACTGAGCACTATTTGCAAATATCATGTTTTTTTTACCTAGAGTTCAGCATGGTCACAGATAAATGCTTCAGTGCGATTGAGATGCTGAGTTGACAATCACCAAAAGTACATTGACATGATTTGAATTTGTGCTGTCACATGTAGGACTAGAATAAGTTGAAATGAACCATAAAGGGTATTTGTAGATGCTGAACCAGGTGTTCGTGCAAGTAAGCTATCATGGAAAGATTCACATGTACACATAGTATACATGTAGACATAGAAAAGTACACGCACAGGACAAATGCATTACATTCCTTACTTTGATAGGATGGATCTTGAAGCATACATTCATAAACAGACAGGAAATTTAAAGATATATGGCTAAAACAGATACACCTGCATAAAGGAATGCGGTGACCATCCAGACAGGATATGACCCACCGTCTTTCAACTCTTCAGTTTCTTCTCTCTGTCTATCATTTAGTTCACATCTGTGTGTCGACATTGGCATGTATTAGAAACATAAGCCAGAAAAACTCTTACTAATAACATTCCTTAAACGGATACATGAAACATCTTTATCAGTCAAGATCACAACAACTGATCACAACAACTGACTGAAGTTCTTTGGAAAGTCTTAAAGCCAAAGTACACGTTGAGACAAGAACATATAAATTATTGTTTACTTAACAGGTCACACAGTTGTTTTGTTTTTTGCTAAACTGCACAGGTTGCTGCAGGCCCCTTTTCCGGTAGCATTCAGCAGTAGCACAACAACCTCTTTCATTGTCCTGTTGAATTCCTTATTCTCAGATTTGGAATTGCTGAGTTCCTATATGAGGTCCCCTACAGATCATTAAGCCCAGTGATCCTGACCCCCTGCAGCAGACAACATGACATTCCTGACCTCCATGATCCACTCTGATCCACTCCACTGGAAACCCACTTCTGCTTTCATTCCTCCTCCCTTCCTATTGAAGTCCTTCCTCTGTTCTGGGGTCACGGAGTCGCAGGAAGGGATGAAAGGTGAGGGAGAGAGTGGGAGAAGGAGGGAGAGGAAGACAGAGGAGGCTTGTGTCTTGATGAGACCAGAATTTTTACTAGACAGTGGTTATCAAAGCACATTCGCAAGAAGCCATGTGTCACTGACTTGTGGATGTCTTGTTAATGCTGAACATTAAAAGTTGAAACTGAAAAGTCTAGGGCCTGGAAATCAGTCCCTGACCTTGTAAGTTCAAAACCCAGAAAGATCAGAACAGAAAGAATCGATAGCAATACATGGAGGGAGTTAGAGAATTAAGGAAAGTAATCTGGTTTGTTTCAAAGGGTGTGTTTGGATGTAAATGCTCTCCTGCTGACAGGCAGAGATGGACAAGCAGGCATATGACTGCACACACTTGCACTGTGATGAAGGACAGCTATGTCTGTGTCTTGTATTTTTGTGTAGCTCTACACGAGATACGGAAGACATGCAAGATAGGAGAATGTTACCACTCAAAGTCTGTACTTGGCAGCAGTGAGGTGATGACTGCTATAGCTTGAAAGGTTTGAGAGCATGACTGGCTGTTTATATTTATGAGGCTGCTTTATCTATTTCACATTGTGTCAGAGTCATTTGTCAGCATTTGTCAGGATATTTATTTTAATTTGACAGCTGTAAAGTCTTGTAGGAATGAAACACAAACTCACTGTGACACCTTTTTTCCTTTTTTTTCCTCTTTGCTGTTCCCTCCTGTTGTTTTATCATCCCATCTATGACTGAGTGTCCCTCGCACACTCTCACACTCATGTAATTTTGTTCTGTCACTGTCCAGATGTGTGAATTCTGGGTTTCTAGACACAGTGGTTGCTGAAATAGAAAGACAGATGTGTCTGGACACTTGTAGGTCAGCCACTTTAATAACTCATGTTAAACACAGTGTAGAAGAAGTGGTACAGGTTAACACATCTGGTTTGGAGTTGCCCTTGACTTCTTGGGTCCCTTCATTTGTCTTCATTTTAAGGACATCTTCACTCATCTAGCCTATCAAAGGAGGGAACAGTCAATTCAAAAGAGTTGGGGTTGAAATGGCTGCTGCTTTGCACTACGGAGTGCCTCAGGGGTCTACTTTTGGACCACTCTTGCTATGTTATGACTGAGCTATTTATTCACTTATTAACATCTCTAATCATTTTCTTAGCTTTGTCTTAGAAGCACTTTGTTTTTTTATGTTTTTGTAGTAGTTGTTATGAAGCACATTTGTTTTGTTTGAAATATTTACTTGGTGGTCGACTCATTTTGACAGATTTAGGCTTTAGATTTTCTCCTTTAATAATCTCCTTTAACAGTTAATACTGGAAATTAGCAATGTATTTTATAATGAATGATGTACATTGTTTAGAGCAGTTTTTCACCACTTTTGAAGAAATATATAAATTTTAGATGTGTAATCAACACCTGTCCAGGGTGTACCCTGCCTCTCGCCCGTAAGCTGGCTGGGATAGGCTCCAGCACACAGAAGATAAATGAATGAATGAATGTTTAATCAAACAATATGGCCATGTTCTCAGTGTTATCCTCATAAGACATCAGATAAAGAGATTCTCTGACCAAATATGGATGCATTATCTTGATCTAGGGCAACATAAACAAGAAAACAGTCTAGTGATGCTTGTAGTTGAAGGTTTTGGAAAGTGGTTTGTTTTGTAAAAATATTAATAGCTTGAATTAATCCCAGTGAAAATTTAGCCTTTAATAACTTTAATAAAACAAACCCCCGAGAAGCCTTTAACCAACCAAATAAGGAATCCTATAAGCCTAAAAGCAGTCAGGGTTTTAGCAGTTATAATGAAGGCATTCCCAGGTCTGGCCTCCAAATGAATCTCAGATCTTTTTAAATCCCTCATGATCTGATTCACACACTCAGATTCAAACTTGCTGCTAACATCTAATAAGCAGCTTAAATAAAATACGGAGAAGTCAAAATCAGGTGCTAGTGTCCCAAAAGAGCATTCATAAACATCTTACAGATTGCTCAGTCAAGTGTACCGTGTTACCATGTATGAATAAATAATGCCTATAATAAGAAGTTATGTTTAGTATGCAAAATTCCTTCCTTCCTTCCTGAGATAATGATATACGTAAAAGTCAGTATTAAGCAGTAGCAACAGTGCTTATTTTGCAAAAAAGGACCAATATTATATACTATTGGATTGCTTAAACTATAACAATTAATATGATTGAACTGACTGTGTGTGTAATTTCGAAAAAAAAATCTTATATAAAATACAGGGAAGTTGCATAATATATATATATATATATATATATATATCTTTTATTAGCCAAGCTGCATTAATCCTTAATATGAAACAAGTAATTATAAGACACACATGTTGAAAATCGTAACTGCAACTTCAGGAACAATTGAACTTTTAAAATGTTTTATTGCAATTTTAGGTGTATCTCCAACACTTTATGGCAGCTTAACGCACGTTTTTTCACAAATAACCCATGACGCAGTCCTACACTGACTCCTCACATCACATGCATCAGGAGCTCATTTGGTATCCAAGTGAGGTGCAGGGTTTCCTTTTTAGCCAAGTATCCTACATATCCCTTAGAGCATTCTTGTGCTTGTCACATGAGAAGTATGCTGTGGAATGTTTAGTGTGATATATGACCTGGACTGGTTATGCAATCTCATTAAAGACATTGTACAACTACATGTTAAATGTGAAAAGAATACTTGCTGCTCACAGAACAGCGCACCTGGATACCAAAGGGGGACAATGGTAAATCCTGGTCATGTAAAGAAAGACTGTTAGAGAGATTTATTTGTCACCGACAGTGTACAGTGGGAACTGACATAAAGGTGACATCTTTACTTATAGTGTTGCATCGTTGAGAATTTAAATTAGAAATGTGAAGGAATTGACATTGATGCTGGTTTGTGTTTCCCTCAGCATGGACTTAAATGCAATAATTCACACATTGTATTGAAAATTTATTGGGACAACCAAAGGACAACTTCTAAATTGAAAGTAAATGTTTTTTGTGTGTGTGTTCACATTGCGTGCAAGCATGCATTGTTTTTGTCTTCATGCATGAGTAGATTTGGTCGAACACTTTTGCTTCAACTTGCCAACCTTTTCCTTATTAAAAACATTTCACTGCCCAAGTTCAAACTTTGCTGTGATTCTGAACGTTACTGCAGGCGAACTGTTGTCTGTGGTATCCAGACTGATGTTTGGTTAATAATAAAAAACTATGTCAACACAGTCTAGCCTACGGTACCAAAGGTATTTCCCACTGTTTCTGTTTCATGCCTGTTTTATAGATTGTTGAGGTTACAGTAGCTCTGTTGTAGCTTGCTAAAATATTCATGCAAATTGTGGCATGACGCTTGTCTTTTCTATTTACATTTTAAGACTTTATTACTTTATTAAATATACTGAGTGTATATACACTGAACATGTACATGAAAAATATCAAATTTTCACTCGGATGTGCAAAGAAGAGTTCCCTGATACACACAAATACATTTCTTTTCAAAATAAGAGTTTAGTAACGAAATAAGAAAGAAAACAACACGTCTTTTACTGACACATAATGCAGTTTTTTGTAGTGAAATCACTTGTGTTACATTTGAACAATAATAGTTTTTCGGTATAATGAACAAATGAACAAATTCACTAGCAGTATTTCAGGTTCATATTCAAACCCAGAACCTTTATCTTACTCCATACCCTGAGCTGTAAAGCCAACATGGAATAATGTTCATGCCAAAACTTGCAGTGTTTGCTTTTGTTTGCCTTATTACGCATTAGTTCTTTAATCCGTAACTTCCTTTGCTTTTGTCAGTCTCACCACCTTGAAGTGCACATCAGTGAGCTGCAGGAAGGAGCTGCACCACGATGTCACCTACAGTACTTTACTTTCATCGTTGTTAACCACAATCTCTTCCGCTTTGATTTATTTGAAGAGCTGCTTCTTCACTTTGACGAACACTTAAATGCACATATAGCCTCAGGATCCTGTGTCTGTGTGTTTATGCCTTAACATCACACAGGTGGAAGTCAACACATTGTTGTGTGATTCAGCAGGTAGTTCTTTAAGAGGGATAAAAAAAGAAAGCTCATGTTTGATTCAAACCAAATTATATGACATTCAATCATCCACCTTTTAGAAAAGCTGAATATATAGTTACATTTTTATATCTATCTCTATATATGTATAATTTTTTTTTGCCTGCAGGCTACTTATATGTTGACATTCTTCAATCCTGGTTAAACTGTTTGTTTGTGTTTTTCCTGTCTCCTCAATTGCTTTTTGTTTTTCCAGAGAATCCCACACATAATGTGTTCCGACTTTCCATTAGAGAATTAAACTGTTACTGTATCACACCCTATTGCATTAGGTGTTTAAGCAGCTGAGCAGCTGGAATGTTTTAAAGGGACAAACATTTTGGGAAATACCTTCCCGAGAATGAGATGAGAAGATTGATATCAGTCTTGTGCCTTTGCAGTATATTGTCATCACCAGTTCCAGTCAGATCAGTCATTGTTAGCAAAACTAGCTTATAACAATGCATTAGTGCATGGTAATGTAGAAGAAGTAAATACTACTGTGTCTATAACTGTTTTAATGAGACATAAATAAGATACAAACTGATAAATAGCACATTATAGTTTTACTAATCCTGTTGATCTCTTTTGTAAATAAAAAACAACAACAACATAAAAAAAGAAAGTATGACGGAATGCTGATGAGATGGGAAATTTCCATTTAACTTTAACAACATAGATATAAATAAAGACCATATAGAATATGCACATATAATTAATTTTAATTTTTATTCAAATTGCACTTTTTATTAATGCTGTGCCAAGAAAAGAGTTATATACAACTAGATGATCCAAATTCAAGTCAAGCCTTTTCAAGGAGTGTGAAGGAAAAAGGGGATGCACTCATGCTATTCATTTACTGTTTATTTAAACAATTACAGCCTATTGAATGTAGCAACCTCTGTTTAAAGGGTTAGGCTGGTAGCTAATACGTTTTAGAAAGTACAGTCCAACCATCCTCAGTTTTGAGGTCCCCTGGTGGGATGTGTTCTCCCAAAACATATATTCATTTTTTTTGGCTGAAGCTGGTTTCAACCTGACAACAAGTCACAGAGTAAGAAATGTCACAGGGCAGCAGGCAACTGTGGATGTCCCCAGCCAGAGAGGAGCAAACATTACAATGTGTGCAGCCCTCTGCAATGATGGCATGCTTTTGTACAAACCTCTCATTGGTCTCTACAGTACAGAGAGGCTAATTGCTTTCTTGGATGACCTCCATAATCAAGTTGTGCCAGTAGGGGAGAGAGGTCAAAGGGCAAGGAACACAACATTTGTTGTTGTGTGGGATAATGCAGCATTCCATCACTCTGCTGCAGTCACTGACTGGTTTGCTAGGCATCCTAGGATACCTGTCCTTTTCTTGCCTCTATACTCACCCTTCCTGAACCCATAGAAGAGTTCTTCCCTGCGTGGAGGTGGAAGGTTTATGTCCACTCTCCACATGACCATCTGTCCTTGCTGGATGCCATGAATGAGGGGGGGGAATATTTCTCCTAAAGCCCTGGGTTGGATTAGACGTTCTGAAAGATTATTCCCGAGCATGTATGTATCGTATTGAGACATGTTTGATGTGGTTTGTTGGTGAGAAAGCGTCTTGGAGGTGAGATGAACTGTTTAGCTGAGATGCATGTTCGTAATGCAGACTGCGTGAAGAGTTTTGGAAAAAGTAGTTTCAGTATTGACCAATGCTTGTTAGCAGTTGAAAAAAACTAAATAGCATCCATCCATTTTCTGAACCGCTTCGTCTCAATTGGGGTCATGGGCGTGCTATAGCCTATCCCAGCTATCATACAGGCGAGAAGCCCGGTAACTAATTAGCAGTTAAAGTAAAATTTGGTAACAGTAGAGACAAGTAGAAGAATCATACATCATGGACTATTTACTTTAGACTCTAATTTCACTCTGCAAGTTACATCAGGTTAGTGTAGCGCATGAACGATTAAACATGCAGGTGATCGCAGAGAGAAATATCAGCATCTATGATGTCTCTATGATTCAGACTCCCCACCCGTCTGGGCATCCAAGCGGGTTAAAACAACCACCAAAGATTATTTAAAGTGCCACGTGACCCAGGTGTGACCATAACACACTTTTCCACATTGTTACCAACTTAGTTAGTCATCATGAAGTGAGATTTCATGAACTGAAGCTGCTGTTAGACAATCAGGAGCATAAGGAGTATTTATACTTTCATTTAGTATTTCATTTAATGACATCAACATTTTGTGTATGTGAGTGTGTGTGTGAATAAAGGGACTTTAACTACACAGCAGGGGAAGTGATGTACTTGTCTGACTGTCTACCCTCTGGTCCCTCTGGTCTAAATGGAAACTTCAAAGTCAGGATCGGGATTGAGTGTTTTGCCTCCCTCATTTGAACCATACACCCGGAATGATTTGTGGCACTCAGAGTGATGAATCAACACTCCCTGTTTATCCTTTGCTGTTTTCATGTACCTGTCTGACATGCTATAGAGCCAACAGTAGCCCCACCAGCAGACTGCGGTTTCAGCTCTGTTTTTTATGTGGGCTGAAGTGCTTGCATGGGCAATTCAGCTTTAATACCCCAAAGCAAGGTGACACAAGAAGTAGGCACAGCTGATGGACTTAATGAGAATGATTCAGCAGAGGGAAATTTAGTTTTCAAGCATCACTGCCTCATGCAGCCCGAAATTCACACATGTAATACATTTATAGGCAGAGAGCGTTTGTACCGATGGCTGCTGAGACGTCTGCTGAACAGGGGCTTTTCAGCCATAATTAAAAGGTTAATCAGGCTTGTGGTTTGCTCTGTTTTACAAGCTTGTCCTGACTCAATGAATTCTAAAATATGGTGAGATCAGAGGAAATGAAGGAATATAAGGAGGAAGGGGTAGATGTGAAGGGGTAGAGGTTCAATTTCAATAATATATCCTGTTTAGGTACATGTTTATGCAACTCCATTGCTAAAATGTTGAACTATACATTAGAAGTCTACACTTACAGTCCACTGGGTAGCTTTATGGTGACCTGAGTGTGTCAATAGAGTTGGAAGGTTGTTAAACTACAAAAATGGAAAAACGAAGAAAGAAGTGATACACACGATAAACATGTGAGTCAGAACATCTGTTTGTGGCTCCAGTGCCAGAGTCCAGAATTGAATGTGTATGTGTTTACTTTTGGCCTGCAGGTGTGGAATTCAGCAGAAAAGAGAGATGTGACACACAGCCAAACACACACACACACCTCTAAGTGTAGAATATACAGGAGATGCTCTTTGAATAAATGAGTACACACACTACAATATATCAGCGTATGCAGTCGCCAAAAACTGCTGCTGTTTTACACTACAGTGACATTTGTGCCCACATCACCTGTGACCCTCTATTCACACCCATTTAACAAGGGAAAAGAGGGTGGATTTTACCTCTCCTCTGTTGCTAAAAATAAGCCCTGGTTTTCAGCAGCCTTTTGGAAGCAGGATACGCAACACTAGATTTTGTTTGCAGGGTGGTGGGATACAGTGAGGTAATCTGAGGTGCTCACTGGCTCAGGGCCTGCACACCTTTTTAAGAGGATATTTTTTAAAGTTTCATAGGATTTTTATAGGCATTTTATCAGCTATAGTGATTTCTGACACCATACTCCTATGTGTGTGGTTCTCTGTCTCTGTATTACCACTTCATGGCGTACCTTGCCTCTGGCCCAATGACAGTTGGGATTGGCTCCAATACCCCCAAGACCCTTAAGAGGAAAAACAGTTAAACAGGATAATGGATGGACTGGGGTGGTCATATAAATCATCCTCAGTGATCTGTATTCCACTGTCACCTTGACACTCCCTGTAGCCACAGTGACACACAGACATATATCTGTATGTACAGACACACACAAACACACACACACTGCAGCTTTAGAGTGCATTTATCCTTATACGTTGATCCATAGGGACCCACTGATCAGCTTATACTTGTTGCTTGGATGAAACCTTAAACTACACTGGTGTGTGGTGTTGTACAGGCCTCTGGGTAAGAACACAGGTATGTGACAAGTTTCTTTGCTTTTCTTTGCTCCTCTGAGGCACATTAGGTGTGTCTCAGATTTCTGTCCTCTAATATACGAGCTGTAATTGCCATTGTGGTGTATAGACAAAACACACACACATTCTTCACATGTGCCACCCACTCCCAGTGTTTTTTGCACATATTCCTCCAGGGGACAAAACCAAAGTCCCATAGGTGGAACCAGATCTTGTTTCAGGGTATTTTCATCATTCATTCCTCCACTTTTCTCCCACCAGTACACCTTCTTTTCACCCAAGACCTGGCTCCATCCTTATCCACTAGAAGATATTACTTCACTTTTTCCTACAGCTCCTAATTCTGTTTAATTTACTCCTCCATTTCTTCTTTTCCATCCCTCATCTCCCCTTTCCTCTTCAAAAGCGCCTCGTCCTCCAGGCAAGGGGCGTTCAGTACTTCAAAGCTGTGATTATCATAGCACTTATCGAAAGGGGTGGGCACTGTCGCTTTGTCTCTCAGTCTCTGAGTACGTGTCCTGAAATTGATGCTCATGTTTCATAGCTTTGTGGTTCTGGGGGAAATGTTTTTTGTCATTTCACAAATACCTGGAAAAGGTTATGTATTAACAAGCCTTTTGACAGGCATTTTAAGATGGAGGATGTATAAACTTTTTTGGTGTGTTGCAATGAAATACAGAAACTGTACAGTAGCTAGTCTTAAAAATGTTTCAAATGTTAACACACAAAGAAAAGCAACAAATCACCACATTTAAGTTACTAAAGTCTGATTTTTTTGGTATTGGTAAAAGTCAGGGAAATGAGTAATCACTTATCAAAATAGTTGCCAGTTTAATAAATTACAGTGACTGCTGTAGTTCTGTGGTGTTTTGTATTGGATTGCTTTGCCAAATAGTGTAATGTTTCTATTACTTTATCCATCTCTAGAAATCTGTACAAGAGATGGAGGATGTTTTCATCATGCTAGCTCCACACATGTTCAGTAGGTGGAGAATTACCAGTTTCCCTGTCTATCTGCATTTTAATGCAGAAGAAACTTAAACATGGCTTAACCTGATGTGGACTCTTGTTGTTTTGCCACAAAAACAGGGTTTTAGGAATTTTAGAACGTTTAGACGTCGATCTATGATCCCATGTGCTGTATACAGTACTTTATAATGAGGTTGCAATAGCTTGGATTTGTCTTGAACCACTTGTCAAGAAGCAAAATATTACCCCTTATGATCATACCTAAAAGCATTTGCAATAAGATTTAAGTTATATGAAGATAGAAGGCTCAAAGAAAAGTCCAGTGAAATATGATTCATTCTTCTGCATCTATTTTAATGTAGCACTGACAGCTTCAGTCCAGTTTGTCTCCTGTAGTCGTTTGCAGTATTTTTTGTAATGCTGGATCCTCCGGTACTAAATCTGAATGTACAGTGTAAATATTATCGTTGCGTTCACGTGTCTTTAACGTGGATTTACTGTGTGTACTTACTGGAATGAAATCATAATGTCTCCTTTATGGTTAATATAACTTTGATGCACTCTCTGCCTTGCTCTCGTTAATTTGTTAAACTGTCAAAACATTTGTGGGCAGATGTAAAGTTTGTTCTATGACCACTTTAAAGAGAAGCTGATTTATCAGAGTGAAACAAGCCTGTGCTGTACAATGAGCACAGTAGCATGACAGAAGTGGGATGTTTACTCCACCTGCATACACTGAAATAATCACACGACTTCCAGCCAGATTGATGAGACAAAATGAGGCAGTTGGAAGATGTAGATAACAAAAATATGTCGTATTTGTTTTAATAAGCTTATAACTAACTTTGTTAGTCTTCTATTTTTCTGCTCTACTTAGCTGCCAGCGTATAATTTATGACTGCTTGACACGTTAACACACAATTGATTTACTCCATCAGCTTTGCCATAACAAGCCTCTGTCAGCACGCTGAGTTTGTCTGTGTCTGAGTTAAAAGAGCATGTACAGATGTAGTAAATTAACACTGACTGGCCTCCATATTTCAACAGAATGTGCTATAAATTAATGAATAATTTATGTTGGCAGTACAAAGTGACTGAAACAATTGAAAAGACTTTGCAGGTTAGGGGAATCCCAATTTAGTTGCTGCATTCGTGACTGAAAGAATCAAGTGATTGTAATGTTTCTGTACTTGAGTTTTAGATTTTTTGCATCTTGTGTATTTAATATCAGCTCACTGTACCTTAAAATGATTGAACTATACTGTTGTGACATTTCTGTCCAACGTGAATTTATTGAACATATTTCTTCTGATGCCAAACACAGGCCAGTAACATTTGTTGATATGCTCTGTAAAAGTTATAGCCTATTAGCTCATTTTTATGCAACACAAGCTGCTAACAGAGTGGATTTAATGCTCAGCTACAAAGCAGGAGAGAGGGGAACCAAACCCAGATCGCATTTTGATGACGTGGTGTGACGGACCAGCTTGAATACGAGTAGGGGGGTCAAACTGAAAGTCTAAACTTGGAACATTAATAAAAGTAGAGGGGAAATCCCCTAACACCAGTGAGTGTGTTTGTTGTCAGGGAAACAATATTTCTGGAAGTGAAGTCATCTGATTGGGCTGGGCTATAGTGCTGCAAGCAAAGTCATGTCTCAGCTTAATGAACCTAATACCGTCTGTCTATCGGACAGTGCAGTTACTCAGTTTTACTGAAAACAGCGAGTCCAGGGTGACGTCCAACGCTAGGAAGTGTTTTAGTGGGTCAGAACAGGTGTCCAGTAAGGTTATGGTAAAGATGAGATTAACTTTAATCAAATACTGAATTAGTTCTGACTAGAACCATAAATCGTTGAACATTATTACACAAATAAAGTATGAAGTTTCTTTTGTTGTGGGACGTCAGGATACACTACATAAACGCATATTAGTGGCATTATCAAAAAACATTCTACTGTTCTATGTTACTGCCTATTCTTGCCAGGGGTAAATTTTACCTTAAAAGACATATCATTGCTCACAGTGGGATAAAGAGGGGCTGGAAGTGTGGGCAACAAAGACAGATAGAGTCGTAATTCTGTCTAATAGGGATGTTTCTGTTGCATTATGACGGCACAATCCTTAGCCAGAGGGAAGAGAGAGAGATCTGTGTGTTGGTGTGTGTCTGTCTGTCAAGTACAAATTAGTAGGTTTAATAGTTTTTTATTTTCTGTGGTGGAAAGTACTTAGGCGGCACGGTGGTGTAGTGGTCAGCGCTGTTGCACCTGGGTTAGAATCCAGGGCCAGCTAGGATCATTCTGTGCGGGGTGTGCTACTTCACCTCTCTGTGTGGGTTCTCTCTGGGCACTCCGGCTTCCTCACGCAGTCTGAAGACATGCAGTCAGGTTAATTGGATAAACTGCCTGTGTGAGGTGTGAGTGAGTGAGAGTGTGAATGATTGTCTTTGTCTATAAATGGCTCTGCAATGGACTGGTGACCTGTCCAGGGTGTACGCCGCCTCGATGATAGCTGGGGTAGGCTCCAGTACACCTATGACCCTCATGGGGACTAAGTGGATCAGAAAATGGATGGATGAAAAGTAACTAAGTACATTTAAGCAAGTACAGTTGTATTTCCATTTAGGCTACTTTATACTGTACCTCTACCCCACATAGAAGTAAGCTAAATGACTTGTTGATTATATTTTGCAATCTGCAAAGTAACTAGTTACCACAGACGTCAAATAAGGAGTAAAAACTACTAATAAAACTACTACTAATATTCTCCTCTGAAATGTGGTGGAGTATAAATTAACATGTAAAATAAAAGGCCCTTTCCCACTTACTCACTAGTACTTGAGCTACTTTCCATCACTGTGTTTTCATGGTGGTATTGTTATGTTTACTTAAGTAATAATAGTCATACATTAGTAATTAAAGATTTCAGAATGTTTGTTGATGTAGGAAATTGCTATTTTCAAGCCTTCATTTTTTCTTTATGAGATAGTTTAACAGTGAGAGAGAGTTACATGTAACAAAGGTCCCTAGCTGGACTCAAACCAGGGATGTTGCAGTTACATGGCATGCACACCACCCTTTATACTACCAGTACATTCAGGTTTTCCACCTCTAAAATATAATTGGTCTAATGGTAGTTTCATGCTGTGTTTGCATGTGAACCATTTTTTCTTTGTAATTCTGTCTGTTCCCTGTGTCAGGGGAGATATGGCACTTGGAAGGCGCTTAACTCCTTAAGTCTTACTCAGCAGCACGTTTGGATTTAGAGTCTGTGATATTAAAAAGTTTCACAACGTTAACACAGGCTTAACAAGGATTAGAGACAAGGGAAAGCAGAGGGGGAGGTTCCCATTATGCAGTTTACTGTCAGCTTACATGAATTTCCTGAACGCATCTGAATAGGTTCATAACTGCTATGGTAACTTTTC
>OMLM01009120.1:35597-83516 GCA_900302695.1 Helostoma temminkii | reverse complement strand
CACACACTTCAGTGTTCCACACCCCATGTCCTGTCAGGGACCCTACACAATCAAAATGGCAGTGCACAGTCTAAAGTGATTTAGGAGAAACTGACATGAGGATTTTGGTCATGGTTTGAAGTGTGTCAGTAAATCCACAGTGGCTGCTCCGTGCCTACATCGCCCACAGTGGAAAAAGACCATTTTGTCTTTATTTAAGTTATGAGTCAACTCTTTTTCACAAGGCACTAGTCAATATGCTGTTTGCATGGCTGCACACTGCAAGCACAACATCCCAGTTTCCCCCGCATGCTCTCACTTGCTTCCATGATTCAAATAAGTAGGATACAGTTTTTCATTTTTTAATAGGGGAATGTACTAAAAATGTGAAGAGTCTCAAAGGTTGTTTGTTTAATAATTGTTGCAATTGATTTGCAGGGTACAAAAAACAAAACAAAAAAACAAAACAAAACAGTGACACCAATACCTTCATACAAGTGAACAGTAACTACAAAATGGCTATTTTAAGGGTGTTATCTATCGAGCACAGGAACATTATCTTCTGGTGTGTGAATATTATATGAAGATTATTTAGAAATACAAAGTAAAAAGTAAAAGTAAAAAAGTAAAATATAGTCACTTACAGCACACTTCAAAGTCCTCCAGCAGTGTATACTTTGTTGGTAATGACAGCTGATCAACCATAATTGAACACTGAATTAGGACTTTTTCAACATGAAATTGCTGCATTGTTCACAAATGCAATTAACCAATTAACAACCAATTACAATTAACAAACTACAGCCTCTACATACGTGTAGGTAATTTTACTGACAGAACAACTTAACATTCCTGAGGGGAAAAAAATCTTAATTCATCTCGTCCTGACCTCTCTCTTTCTGTGTGTGCCTCTGCTTATTCCCTGGCTTGTGTGCACACTGGGAAGTTGTTGTGCAGCAGAGCGTGCTGCCCTGTCAACCAGTGATGTATGATGGTGATTTGTGGGCAGGTGGAAACAGAAAACACAGATGAGTCCCCCTGGAATTAATTGTGAGAATAAAATGGGGGCTAGGGTGAATCAGCAGACTGAAAGTTGGGCTACAGAGAATCTGCGTGGAAAACTACTAATGGAATGTCCAGGACATATTTTGTAAACAAGGAAATTCAGAAATATATCTCTGCAGGAAATAACTATAAACAATGTTCCCATTTTTGTTTTGAATATTCCTAAATATCAGCACAGCATAACAGATCCCAGTAAAGGAAGACAAAAAAAACACTTGTTTTGTTGTGTGTTGTTTGTGGGTGAGTTGAGACGTGGAATGAGACACACTGTCCAGAGATGCAGCAGATGACATGTAGGAGGATCAGAATGGAGGAGGAGAGAGTCAGTCTATGAGCAGCCTTAGCTAATAGCAACAGATCATCTGTGCTTTTGGCTGGGAGAGTACACATCCTTACCTGTAAGTAAAGACAACAGAACAGGGGATACTTTGGCATGTCATTCACTTCACTATGGGATCAGAGGACACTCCCACAGAAATCAAAAGCACCAAACACCAACAACAATGTTAGCAGAGTTATAAAGCATTTGCTTCCAACCTTCTGATGCGTATCTCTCTCCCACTCTATGCTCATATGTCTGTGTGATTAGATGCGTGAAACAAAAACAAGATGAGCCCTGATATCTCAGGACTTAGAGCTGTAAATATCCTACAGTTAATCAGATTAAGGTTTCATCAGCAAGTAGCTGCGCCAGGGAGCCAGACAGAGAAGTGCTGTCAGAGACAAATTTACACTCACTTACACTCACAGCTCACTGTGGGGTTCACAGAACACACGTAAATTACAGTATCAACACAACTATGCACAGGACTTTGGCACAATCTGTGGTTGAATAAACTCTCTGTGTCCACCTGTTACAATTACAAAAATAAGACAAGACACATAACTTGCAGTTAGCTTCAGTTTGTCCATGCTGAATGAGTCAGTGGGACCAGCTGAATGAATAACAGCATCATTCCCAATGTCATCACACTGCATTTCACAGGATGAGAGGACATTCCTCAAGCCAGACTAACTACCCACACCCAGACTCAAACATTTCCTATTGACTCACTGACAAGTTTTCCTCAACAAGTTTCTGTTCCTTTGTGCTGCTACTGGACATCCTTCCTTCCTACATCAAGAAATATACCCAAATGAGAGTGTCCAGTCGTCTTGGGTCTCTTTATCTTCAATTGTTCTTGTATTTATATCTTCTCATCAAATTAGTTATACAAGCAGGAAATCTATGAAATCTTAATTCATATCATGGCCTAGAGGAGTAACTAAACGGTACACAAGGCTACAAAAATGCACACTTTGTGCAGAAACCTGGCCCTATGTGAAAAAGTAATTGCCCCCCACTGCCAGGCCTGTTTAAATTAAGAAACCATGTATATAGAAGCTGTCTGACAAAGTGAAGTATGCTAAAAGGCAAGACAACATGTCATGGTCTAAAGAAATTCAAGATGAGAAACAAGGTAACTGACATGTATCAGTCTGGAAAGTGTCACAAAGCCATTTCTAAGGCTTTGTGCCCCCTCAAACTCCAAATGGAGAAACTTGGAACAGTAGTGAACCTTCCCAGGAGTGGCCAGCCTATCAACATAACTCCAAAAGCACAACAATGATTAATCCAGGATGTCATAAACGAACCCAGAACAACCTCTAAAGAACTGACGGCCTTAACAATAAGAAAGAGACTGGGCAAAAATGTTATCCACGAGAGAGTTCCAAGGCGAAAGGCGAAAAAGAACACAAAGGCTTGTCCAAGACTTTGGGGTAAATATTCTGTAGACTGTAAATCCTGAAGGAGAATGTCCAGCCATCAGTTTGTTCCCTTAAGCAAGGGGGCAATTACTATACATTACAATTACTGTAATATTTAAAATGTGTTTAGTGATGTGACTCATGTAAGTGTCACAAATATGCAAAAGAAAAAAAATTTCAGGAGAAAGTGAAATACTTTTTCACAGTACAGTCATACAATTATGTAATGTATCTCTGATTTGTGTTGTTGTTGTGTTATTTAAATATTTAATGCCAAATGGAAAAGAAGTACTTTTTTGTTCAAGATGGTCAGGCCTTCGATCCCCAAAAGACAGAATGACAACATGAACACAGACCGAAACAGGATCATTTAATTATTGTACGACTCTCATTGCTGAATGATGCCTGTGTCTGGGATATCATGTCCATATTGTTATGTCCATGTAATGGTTTTGTTTTACATCAGGACCGTGCAGCATGTAGAGACCTGCTTTTCTGCCACTGGCAGGCAGCCTGAGGTGCCGTGGGACTGTTGTCTCAGCTCAAGTATGCTGGGAGTGAAATATAGCCTGGTGCCAGACGGGCATGATGATCCACGTCACGTGATTAAAGTAACTTAGAACATACAAAGAAACCTTCCTTGAATTAGCAAGGGGCAGTATAGTTAACTGTGCTGTAAATCTAGATCAGAAAAACTGTGCATACACACCTCATTATTATTATTATTATTATTCAAAACTACACACACTCACACATGCTGTCAATCTTGATAGAGCTTCCATGACAGCTGTGTATGCAAACTGAGAAGATATGACCTGTACGTGTGTTTTTTATGTAGGCCTGAAATAGTCCATCAGCTTAGTTATGTTACATAACAACCAACTGCCTGTCAGTCAGTCAGTGTCCAGCAGTGTTTCAAAGGGGCTCGGTGTAGGAGGGGTTTAGTGATCTCTGGTCCAATCTTAGCCTGCTTGTCCACATAATCAACACAAATTCCTGCCCAGTTGCTTAGTCCATCCCAAACGAGATAAATCTGATAAATTTTCATCTTTGATTGATGACAACACTAGAAACATGTATACTGACTTCACTGACACTCATCAACTCTGATTACCTGAAGAGGCTCCACAAGCTTTTGTCTAACTGTTTCACTAGTGGAGGGGGCAAAGAAGGTCATGATAGATAACAGAGCCAAAAGGGTGTGTGTTAATCTATTTGAGAAAGCAGAAATTAGAATATGGTAGAGCACATGATAGCAAAAACTGTAAATCATCATACATCATCTGACTGAAGATTTTGTCGCACTAACCTCAAGTTGAAAGATACAGGGTCTGTTTTTTGTGAGGAGGGAATGTTGATTTGGGGGTGGTACAGCTCAGCCATGCCTATCAACACCTCGTACCACAACAAGAGGCCCCTTTCAGCAGTGTTTCACCCTCAGATCTACCTCAGTTTTAAGTCCTGGCTCCTGCTGAACCGCCTCCGAACCCTGGAATTCCCCCATGACAGTTTGCTCTTGGCAGTTGGGTTTTTTTTAAACAGCACAGCCATCCATCTTCTTAAAGCTACGTACACAACAGAAGTCACTTAAAACCCCGGCTAGTGTTGCCTTTTTGTGCTTATTGCAGTGATAACAAAGACCTCAGCAGATGCTGTGAGGCCATCTGCTCAGTCTGTTCTGCGTCAGGTTTTGTGCGATCAAAAATTGTCTTTGTTAAAGGAACAAAACTATACAAAAACACTAAAGCAAAACTTTTATGTGATGTCTGTGCGTATCAGACACTGTGAAAATTAGACACGAAGACAAAATCACTACAACATATTAGAAAGCGAACAGATATTCTCTCTTGTCCTTGATCAAAGCAGATTGGACTCTCACATGGTCAGGCGGCAGCTCTCCAAATGCTGACAGAGTAGTTTCACCTTGCCAAGTACACCGACCAACCAATGACACACACACATGGACTCACAAACTCACTACATAAAAGTTTACAGTGGTTCAATTAGACACTTTGGCTGGTCGGTGAAACACAAATTGAACACACAAAATACCTAAACGTCTCACACTCACTGGGGTTACAATACTGCTGGAGATGATAGCGATGCTATCAGTGCACTGGGCAAAGGAGAGGGGAATCATCGTCCACCTCTCTGGCCTCCACCTACTGTTTGTTCTAAGCCACTCACTGAGTGATGAATAGAGGAATCTGAGATAAATATACAAATACAGACTGAATTTATTCATGCACATTTAAAATCCCTTCTAAACTATACATGAACCTCATCAAAGACACAGCAATTCAGTAAAATCCCAAGACCATAAACTTATGAGAACCAGAGTTTATCTCAAAGCTAACAAATAGCTCACATGCACACAGGCATAAATTACTTCCATATGGACAAAACACAAAAGCAATATCTACAGGCTCAATTAAACACATTACTAAATGTTCTTTTTAGCACGTGTTTATACAAATTTTCAAAGGCAACCATCTGATTAAACAGTCTGTGCCACAGCTGCATCTTCACGACATGCTCAGATGTTTTTAATTACATGTTTTGCTAAGGAATACAACGTTTTAATAACTCCACTTGAGAACAGTGACTTGTGAGCTGTAACAATAAGTCAAACATACAGTAGCTTTAAATCCAATCTGCGCTGATTTGAATAATGCCTGCAGTGTCAACTCAGACGGCTTAAGTGGCTCCAATTTTCTTTGCTGTAGCATCAGCAAAGAAGCCTTAAAGAGCTAAAACCAAAGTGTCGTGGTGCATGTGCAGGTGAAAGCAGAAAGTATGGAGAAGAAAGATTAGAGAAAGATGACACTGAATGGTGAGATAAAGCTTAGAGGAAATAAGGTCTGAAAGCAGAGAGGGCAGAGAGACAGATAGAGGGCAAAGAGACGGGAGAACAGAGGAGTGAAATTATCAAATTGCTTCAGGCAAAGATAGCAAAGCAGGGAAGCAGCTGACTGAAAGAAGCAGGCTGAGAAGTTGCAGGGAGTCAGGTCAGTGTTCCAATAACAGCACCTCTCAGTTTGGCGTGTGCTTTATTCTTCTCACTCTCCTGGCTCATGTCTGCTGTTTTTCAAAGGAAACTGGCTCAGGCTGCACCATCTAACTGGTTTCTGCTTATACAGAGTGGCTATTCAGACGTGTAATGCTGCTCCTAACCACTGCATGGGTGATGGCTGGGGCAAGAAGTGCAGTACTGGAGAGGGGAGCATACAAAACTGAGGGTAGAGGGAGTACTGGGGTGCAGAGGTGAGGTACTGTAGGGGGGCAGATGTTTAGTGAGAAGTGAGGCTGGCTGGGAGAAAGGGACGCTTGGAAGAGATGGCTGAGGGTTAGGTGCTAGATGTGAAGGAGAGGAGGGCTTGGTAGGGAGCAATGGGTTTGTGTGATGTGATACAAAGTCCCCTTTCTCCTCTACTTCACACACAATGTACTTGCTTTGGCACACAGCACTGGAAGAACTGGAACCTACTGTAGCTATACACGGTACAGATGCCAGAGCCATACAAACACACACACAAACACACAGAGCAAACAGACTGAAACCCATGCCCAGTACATAACGTTAAAACTAAATATATCTATCCCTATTTGTGCCAGTGGAGACAACTCATCCACCCTGTTCAAAACAAATGAAAAAATTTCATTAGAAAAAATCGTCAAAAATCCTGAAGGAAAAACCTAATGCCCCTAATTAAACCAGAGTACTCAAGTAAATAAATGTAAATCTGATTGAATGGTTTACAGTATTGGCTTATTACTCTGCAAATATTTACTCACACACACTGAAAAGCTCTCAGATAAGCTCAGCAGGGAGAGTGTACAAAGAAATGGTCCGTTGTGAAGGAATGTGTTTGGCTCAGACATGACTGTATATCCTGTATCTCAAGGGAGCGTGTGCTGTTAGTTTTAGTACAGCTTCAGCTCACCTTCCACCATAGAAAGGTGGTGTGGTGTAACTTAGGCTACCTAAACAACTTTACAGCTGAACTAACATACACACTCACTGATATATGCACAAACACAGGCAGATTTCAAATGCAGAACAGTTATTCAAGGAAGCTTATAAAGATACTGACTTCAATTCTGAAAGGATTAATTTATCACAAGTAATGAATAAATTGATTGGTACTAATGGTAAAAATGATAAAGATTGAATAATGAATAAGATGTAGAAAACAATGAGTAGAGGACAATTGAAAAATGAGAGAATTGAAAAAATGTGATTAAAAGATTACAAATCAAATGAAACACAACTAAAAGTCTAGTCCAGGATAGCTAGGGGACTGGCATTAAGCACCTCATATACTGTTTTGTGCCCCATTATAAATAAGACTAAACTTTGCTCTTACAAATGTGTCACTGGGGTAGAGATGCACAAGAAGATACTGGTTTACTGTCCTGGTGCAGATAGGAATTAACCACTCTCAATTTGGCCTTTGCCCCCACAAGAACCCCCCAGAAAGCGTGTAGGCTCCATTAGGATAGATACTTTACATTCAGCGGGAAAATGATGAAAGGACCACAGTAAAAAGGTTAAAACATATGACAACATATGTGCAAGTGAACAAACAGAATCATATACAATACATGTTCCTTTTCAGTCATATCAGAAGATGAAACAGAAGATGCACTGATCTGATGTCAAAGGGCAGATGCTGCACCTACACAGTCACGACTGTCAAGACAGCTTGACCAGTGATCTGAGATCAGGTAAAGAGAGGCATAAATACCAGCTAATGGGTATTTAAGGCCTGGCTGTGGTGTCTAAAATCTGCAGAAATATCTGAGGCATGGCCACAGCTAAGATTAGGATTTGGGAGCGTGTGAGAGGTCATGCATGAGTCCCGGGCGAGACAGCAAGAAACCAGGGTCAGAGGTTGAGCTACCACAACCCTGGCATGCTAGTGTCAATGTGTCAGGCTCCTAATAATAGCTAATAAATGACTTTTGTAACTTGTCAGCCTGATTACAAGCATGATAGTAATCAGAGTGATTATAAATCCTAAAAGCGCTAAACGTATTGAACAGACAATCTAACTGCCATATAAAATTTGTATCAGCCTACATCCCCCATATGTTTGCATTTTCCAATATCTTGTCTTGTGGGTTTATATATTTTAATACATGTGGCAGAATCCAAAGGAGAATCTCTTTAATATTTCACAAGATGATATCATTGCTTAATGCCCAAAGCTGCATCCCTTCTGAGTAGGTGAGGGCTGTTCTGCCCCAGTGAGGTAAACACACAGACATACATACAGAGGATGAATTGTACTTATTCCAAACAATGAGTAACTTACAGAATGAAATGCTCAACACAAATCCTGCTTTTATAACTTTGGCAAAAATTAATGACCTCATAAATGGCTTTACAAATGTCGACATTTAACTTTAGCAAGGTCATGATCTATGTACAACATGGCATAGTCTAAAATTAGACTAGAGAAAAAGTGTCCATCTAGGGTCCTCCGGCCATCAGTGGGGAAAAGGAAGAAGACAGGGGGCCAGAGGAGGAGACCAAAACTGGCAACTAGGATAAGAGAAGAGCGGAAAGTGGGTGGACATCAAATATAAAGTAAATAAGGACAAAAAGCCATGCATATCCGTGTCTGCTGTGACAGGAAGTGGTGTGTATGTGTCTATTAATGGCAGTGGGTTCGATGTTATCGTGTTGTCTCTCCTGGTGGGAAACCGTAATTACACAAGACCGTTTCCTGTTTCCTATCAGCTGGCATTCATCTGAGGGTAATACAGCATTCTGGGGCAAAAATCCTTACACACTGCATGTGACTAATAAACAAGCCAATATGCATCATATGGGACTCATATGAGAGGACGGGAAGACAAGAAAAGAAGAAAACAGTGGCGTGCAGTGGAGCCAAGAATGCAATCATTCCTATTATAACTGACTTGTTAAAACCTGAAGACCAGAATAGTTACTTCCTATTGAGCTTGAGTAACACAAAGCCTGCTCTCTTTCCCTTGCTGACACAGCAATTATACATGCCAGAGCAACACTGGGAGCTCGGGTCATGCAAGTAATACACTTTCTACTATTTTGTCCACCCCTAAGTAAGTAAAGTAAAAAGGAAACCTCCTTCTGTATGTCTCTTAAACAGAATGGAAGATTGATGACAGGATTGGTGTATTAGACTGCATTAGGTGTACCTAATAAATTGACAACTGAGTCTATACTGTAGCCATGAAAAACAAAATTAGCAGAACACGGTTAACAGTTTAATAACTAACAGGATTTTTATTAAAGACCCTTGAGCAAAAACCACCCATATCTAGCTGAAATTACAGTAAGACTCTGTGCCGTGCAGCTCAGAAACATACAAAGACTCACTGTCTCATAAACCCACCCAGGCTGAGGAGACATGGGGGAAGAAGAAGAAGACAGAGCGAGTGAGTATTTGAGCAAACAAGTAAGTGTTTACTAGCATTTAGTTGAAGATGAGAATAACTTTGTATCCAATGATCTGTAATTCTCACTTGATATTGCAGAGTAATGTGGCTCTGCAGCTGACCCTGACCTCTGAACTCCACGTGAAGGGGGAGAAACAACAAGAGAGTTTTCCCACAGGGCTAAATAAGCAACCATCATCTTGCTTTCACACATTCCTGTCTGTGCAATTGCATTTACAGAAAAAAACAAAACAAAACAAAGAACAGATACCTTTAAATGCACAAAGGTCTTCAGACAGAACTGTCTGTTATCGGCATTCCTATATAATGCACTAAACCCAATATTCAGACAGAGTGCCACTTTCCAGTCAATGTGTCTCCAGAGAGTTTCTTCATCAAATGAATCTCTGTGACAGAAACAGGCTGATTAGTGCCTGACTAACTTGTTAAAAACATCTTGTGATTTTGATTGTGTGTGCAGTTTGTGACTGTGCGTCTTCAGGCTGTAGGCTCTAAAGGTCTGAGGAAAGTTCAGTATCCTTAAGCAGGAGTTGCTCTAACATTTAATACAAAGACACATCAAAAGTTGGTAAACTATTATAACCCAGAATGATAACAGACAAGGGTTGACTGGACACACATCTCCTCCCATGTGATAAAAAGCCACTCTGGGGCAGTTAGCACAGGTAGATAAACAAAGCAACACCTCAGTACATGAACGTGATGCCAAACTGGTACAACAGACCAGTGAGTAATATCACTTCTCATACAGCCCTGCCTCACACAGTTGCCTGTTGGGTGAGATTTCACTTGACACAGTGAGAAAATTGTGTGCTATTGCGCCTTTAAACAGCTGCAGCACAGACAGATAATATATTACAAAAATAATGTATATTAGAATTATACTTCTAATATTAACAGCCATGTGTCTGATTTCCCCTAAATTTCACGAACAAGACTCTGGAGATCTGCAAAAAATGTTGTAAGATATTGCATTAACAACTTTTATCATATTGTATACAATGACTCCTTTCTCAGTCTCAGAACACAATATTAGCCCCCACACACGCAGACATACACACTCCCACGGGGACTTACGAGGCCTATATGTGCAGCTGTGGACTATGTGTAAACCGCAGTTGGAGGAGGGGGAGAAAGAGGGAGAGAGAGATGGATAGCATGCGGTGTTGTTTTCTGTTAGCTGTCAGTGGGAGCTTTGCCATCTATAAAAAGCAGAGTCAACACCAGTGTCAGCTTGACTTGTTTGTCACACAGAAAGATTCTTCAACCAAATCTTTACAACACACCAAGGCACAGCTGAGTCTGAACACAGTTAACACAACCATGTACTGTACTTTGTTGCTGGGGGCGCAGGCATCACTGTAAATACATTGTGTGTTTTAGGGGAATTAAGGGTCAGTCAGTCAAGAAGAAGAAATTAAAACAGTCTGAGACATGACAAGACCTACACCTCTGACGTGGTGTGACAACAGAGGAAATATGAGCAACAAAGCCTTGTGCAGAAGGTCAAACACGTGTGACTGTCAACTGCAATAAACTTTTACCTGTAAACTCAGTGCAATCTGACGAATATACATCATGTTCAGATCCTCCAATATCCACAGTTTTTCCTCCATGTTTGCGAATCTATCGATTGGCATCCTTTACGCAGGTATCCACAGAATTACTGCTTGAATTTCTCGGTGTGGCTCAAACCGCTATATCCCGCAGGTAACCGGCAGAGAAAGTTCATTATTATAGTGTCTGTCCTGTCCAGCTCCGACTCGTACAGTCAGTGCGTAAAACAATGTGTAAAAGTTCCGCTTCACATCCAAAACAAGACTACCAAGCCCTGACAAGCAGGCAGAGGTGGAGTGGATGACAGCATCGGCTGCACTGTGGTAACACTGTCCACAAAATTCCTCCAATCCGTCCACGGGGCGTATTCTTCTTCTCTACTTTTCTCCGACCAACAAAGATCCTTTCAAACACCCACAGTCAACACCCAGCGGCAGTGAGGAAAGAATGGAGCCCTTTAAAATGCAGTTCTTCTCTTTGTGTCCCTGTGTCCAGATTATGAATGCCGTCTGTCCTCTGTGTGACAAGAGACCTCACCACAAAAGGGCATCGCCTCTGCGGGAGTGATCGGCACTGTGTGCGCCCTGACTCTCTTCAGCCCGGAGCTAAATTAACCCCGACGCGCCTCTGGCGATGGTATTGAACTTAAAAAAAAAAAAAAAGAAGATGATCGGGGAAGAGAGAGATTACTGTGGCAGCCCCCACGCCCTTTTAAACAAACAAATATCGAATACCTCACCACCACACGAGCACAGCGGGTGGAGAGCTCTGTTCTTTTAACTAGGTGGATAATAAATTGAAAAATTCTTACTGTATCAGCGGGTGCTTTTCATGATAAAAACTGAAAAAGACCAAAACAAATGTCATCTAACAACTAAGTCCGAGTGCGATACATATAAAAAGTAAAAACTTTATCGTTTTAAAGTGTGTTTTCCCTATTTTAATAAATAAAACATTCCTTTAAAAACTAAAATGCCACCGCCTGGTGCGCGTTTCTGTTGCCGCCACAGACTGATAACCCGAGAGCGCAGAGACGTGTCTTAGTAAGCCACAGGGTCACAAGCATTTACAAAAATCAAATTCGACAAAAACATCCGTGCGTGAATTTCACGCCTTTGACGGGCACGGGCTGATTAGATGAAATATAATAAAACCATTATTAAAAAGGGAAAAAATCTTCGTGTTGTACCAGAAGCCAGGACAAAGTCCGGCCTCTCTCCCACCGCTCCAGCTGTTCCTCTGGCCTCACCACAAGAAAATCCAGAAGTTGACTGCACGTGACTTTGAGCCGTAAAATTTACCGGCGATGTCTCTGGGAAAGTTTACATCCAATCTGTTCCTGCGGTTCAGACGACAGATGAAAAGCAGCAGCCCCAAACATTCATGCTGCTCTGCTCACCAGCGTTAAACATGGACTTCATACAGCATATCCTGTGTATCCTATCTTCCTTGAGGAGGGGAAGACCCAGCTACACAAAGCACAAGCCCACCACTCAACAGGAAACTGGAGTCACATTGCGCACTCCCCACCGCCCCACATTAATTAAAATACACATTCTGTTTTTTCAACAATACAGTGGCACTGGAGAGCAGCAGGAGATTTCAGAAGGCCACTGTCTGATTTTCAGAACTCACAATAGCAAACAAATTAAAGGAAAGTTAGGAAGAAAAAAAACACAAGGATGATTTTTTTTTAACCACATTCTTTAATTTGACAAGGCATCTGGAAACACCTCTCTCCACACATGCCCATATGGCACGCTCTGAAGCACATCCTCTAACTTCTTTTTACACTTGCAAACAGTGAAAACAAAGGAGCCGTAAAAGCCCCTTTCACCTCAGGGGAGAGTAGGAGAGGAGCTAGAGGGGCCGGTAGCAAGCTGGGTCACTTCCCCAAGAAAAGCCTCCACCCTCTGGGTTTAAATCACCTAGCTAATCTGTCACAGATAAAAACATAGTGAGAGTAAGAAAAGAGATTTATTCTTCTAGAAGTGGAAAGAGAAATAGTAGAGGTGAGTGCACAGAGGGAAGGATATGGGTGCTCACAAAACTTTGTGTGTGTGTGTGTGTGCCTGCTTGCTAGACCATTTGCTATGTGTAGATTCATATCCAACCAATCTCTTGCCAAGCTACTGGACTGGAAAAATATTCACTTAACAAGACCTCAAACACATCAGAACATTAGACTGAATTATGGCTCAACTTCTGTAATGAAGGAAAACTGTTTTTTTTACAGCTGTTCTCACTTTTCTCAGTGATAGATGTAGATGCTTTTTAAAGAAAGAACTTACTGTTCCAATGTCACTTAATGCATTTAGTGTTCCTTTAGTCTCTCTATTACACCAGCAGCAGTTTCTTGAAGCAGAACATGCTGCACATAACACCTGCAATAAAACACAAAGACTGACACCTTATGACAAAAGCCAAGAGGCTGAACAAAAGCAGACGGAAAACAGCTATTATGTCAATGACAGGGCACACTGGCAGGAACGCTGGCGACCTCCTCAAACACAGAGCACTGATGCGTCTTGGCCAAGAGCCACAGAGTATGAGACTAACTCAGGTATTCAGAGAGATTAGTGGTTAGTGGAGATGCCCATCAGCTGACTGGGATTTGGCTCTGTTAAATGGTGATTACAGTAGCTACTGATGACATGGAGCATTTACAGCTTGTGACTAACGGCTTGGTCTGACTATAGCAGGGCCAGATGTGCTAATTGGAAGCCTTGAGGGATGACTTAAAATGTGGATATTCCTCTTCCCAAATAGACACATTTGTCACTGTACTTGTAACAAAAATCACTGACATAATGCATTCGCAAGTCCTTTACCCAACCCTTAACCATCACAACTCACCTGCCCAACTCATACCCTAACCCTAACTAACCAAGTCGTGCCCTCAAACAGCCCTTTAAAGCTATGAGGGCAGGGTAAAATGTCCTCACAATGACGGTACAGAGCTACATTTTGTCCACACAACCACAGAAAGATAAGCAAACACTCTCACAAGCTGACCCTTGCATAATAGGTTCAGGGAGGGCTTCAGGACAATACCCGGTGCCTTTCTTGTTTCTGAACGGAAGTGTGAAGGAATACGGAAAACTTCCTGTACATACACCTAATCAGCTGGAGGAAACATGCTGGAGTCAGAGCCAGGGGTCAGCTGGTGGTGATGTGCCAAAGGAGCATTACAGGCAAGTATTATACGTGTAGTGTTTGCCGTGGAGAACAAAAATGCATTGATGTTAAGACAGACCATTTGTCTTTTAAAGCTTTTGCTGGCTGTTGGTCATGTGAATAGCGTTGACAACCTGGGCACACATAGCTCAGGTGATAGTGATCTCAGTTTGGTCCACCACTTTAGTCTGGATCTGCATGGTCAGATTTCCTGTACCTTTAGACTTCCTTTTAGTGACCTTGCAGCATTCCCAAATAACAGTACTACACTTAGTGGATCAAAAATTATTAGTATCAAAAAGGACAGATGGCTAGAATTTAAAGAACAAGACACAACTTTAGTAAACTGTGATTACCCTTAGCGTCACCACATCCCAGATGCTTCTGAATATATCACGTGCATATTACTTAGCCTACAAAAGAAAAAGTAAAAAGACGAGTAAGAACATCCTTAGTATCTTCTAAAGAAAGAAAGCAAACTGATAAGTATCAATCAGGTAATTTTCTGTCTCTAATAAGTACTAACTTAATCCCTCCGACAGCAAAACGTTTTTATATTGAGTCTGTGCTAAAGTGGCTGCAGAACAGGGCAAACACAGGAGGGCTCCAGGCCTAACAACAACAGAGAATGCTGACTATCATCTATGCCCGATCTGAACACTGAATCCGACCCACACCCTGAACCTCACTTACTGACTATATGTGCAGAGACACAAACCTACGCTTACATACACAAAAACACACCTAGACATAAACAGAAATAAACAAACACACATAAGAAGAAGATGTGGAAAAAGGGTCTCAATTAAACAAATTCAGCTGATCAAGGTTTGTCTGTCTGATTATGGTCTACCAAGCAAACACCCTCCCTGTTGTTTGACACAGAGAGCAACAAAGTGAAAAAGACAATTAGAGAGCCTTTTCTCTGTATTTTACACTCTCACACAGTTGTTTGTGTAAATACACTGAAAGAAAAATGATATTTCTTCAACTGATTTATAGTCACGCACTGAAAATGAAAAGGTAGTTGACAAATGTTGCTGAATTATTGTGAAACATATTTTCTTTGATTCTTTTTGATTGTGCACGGTTACACAGAGTAAAACTTTCAAATTGACCAAATAATAGACACACAGAAACCAGTTTAAAGTTGGTCCACCAGAAAGATTCACTTTTAATTTGAATATCACAAGATTTCAATTACATGGCTGTGTTATGGCAGACACTATGTCACATATGTTCGTCTTGATGAGTGCAGAGTGTGATGAGCTGCTAAACCAGATGTATCATAGCAAACCCCCTGAAGGTCAGTTCTCAGTTAAAGAGCATAAAAAGCTGTGCTGACAGCCACACAGTCATAACTCAGACACAGAGACGGAGTAATGACATTGTAAATCTCATCCAACAGTCTACCGTGTTATTAGGTGGACCTCTTTCAGTCTGTAATGTCTTGGTGAGCTAACTTGTACTTTCAGATTAGATAAATGAGATGCTATGATGATGCATGTCAGGAGAACGTTCTTCACCTTACTGATGAGCAAAACATGAGGAATGTTGGAAGTCTGTTAGACACAGACACATAAGTCATGCAGCTGCTGTTCTTCCACTGAACAGCATGAATGTGTCACAGTCCATGGGTTAGCTTTGAAAAGTTAAGGGAGTCACCTGTCTCATCATAGACCACGGGAACCTTATCTGACTCTTATTGCTCAGCATGGCCGCCTATATTGAAGACAGAACAGGCTCACAGACACACAGACACACAGACACCTCAAATCAGACAAATCAGCAGCATGTAAACAGTAAGCATAGCATTGTGGCTGCTTATCAGAATCATTGCTGACTTTCAAGAGCACTACCTCATCCACCCACCCTGCTGCATTATATCATTCTGAGGTAGCAGGCAGCTTAATGAAATAGAAAATATCTCATTAGGCAATTCATCTCCATTGATTTCTAACCCCAGGTGTATGAGCTACCCCAGGTGTGTGAAATATCACACTCAATACAGTATGTGTGGAATTGAGAGGGTATTCATTTGTTATTTAAAAACATGAATGCACCTATAAAATGACTATTAAAAACTTGAAGATGAATATAAGTTGAGTGTCAAATCTGTAAAGGAAAGCTGAAGGGTGAGAAAGCTGTGTCTTAACTGCTGGACTGATGCAGTATCTGAAATGGAGCAATGGCTCCCTCTGCAGAACAGCAACAGCAACACAGCCAGATGTGCCACAGTGAGTCCACATTTGTACAATACTTGATATATGTCATAATGATAAGTAATTATTATACATACAGTGGATATATATCAATTTGAATAACTAATCATCAAATGCTGAAAAAAGGAGGAAACATATTACTATTTGTTTTCAACTTAAACCAAATATTAACCAAGAGACAGAGAGCAGGACATTTTGTCCCATATATAAATAGTGAAAGAAAAAAGCCACAAAACTAAACATCTGTAGAAACCTTAAACGACTCTAAACATCTGCATAGAAGACGTAAGATATGCCATATATGAAACAGACAAGCACATATTTTATGGTTAAAGATTTTCCCCCACTCAGGACAGAGGAGGGAGACGGTCTAATTAGGTTATTCAGGAAGTGACTTAAAATAATGTTAATTTACACTTTGGATGTGTGACTGTGTTTAAATGACACTAGATATTTTAAATTCACTCCTCTTTTGAATGTATTCCACAAGTTCTGGAAAAATAATAATCATGATGTTTAGCCGTAAATCTGTTAGTTGGCTGGTTTTCACGTCTGACTGGTGAGTTACAGCTAATTCCCTGATGAGGACTAAGCCTGGACGTGGCCTACATACTGTATATAAAAGCAGCAGGATGTTGAGTGTAAGACTACAACTGTTTTTTGTGTGCTTGTTTTTACAAATACCTCCAAGCTGTTAAATTTAAAGTTTTCTGCATATCATTGATTATGAAAATTGTTGCCAATGTGTGTTATATTAAATTACATGCCAACTGTGAAATATCTGCTTAAGTGTATTTTCTTGTGTCAGTGCAGATTACATAATTGTAAGCTTGAGACCCTTTGAACGGAACCTATCAAATATATTTTACAGCTTTTCGGACTTAAGCACCAAATCTAGACACTGGTGATTTGGCTTCTTGGCAGCTTTACTGACAGACTGACAAATGGCAGTAACTAAATCATTAGACCTGATCAATAGATTATGAATGTTTTGGTAATGTGGCTGCTGCTCTAAAGTCATTTCTTACAGGATTTCATTTGCCTATCCCTCTAACAGTATATGTGATTAAGCTGCCAACTCCACCTGAGTGAACATCTAGACAAGCCAATCACTTTCTTTTTCTGGAAGTATGCATTAATGGAAAAACAGCGACAGACATGATAAAAATAATTGCTGAGACAGCAGGAACAACAAAACGATACAACAAGATCAGACATCGCACCGTCTGCCACTGGGTCCAGTAAACAAACACATTAAAACACAGGAATGCTGGCAGGGGCTCGAACACTATGCAGCACGCAGAGAAGGCAGACATGCATAATAGACCCATCTGCTCACATAAAGTCAAACACCTGCTCGGCATCATCAACACAGAGAGCAACATCATTGTTGGTTGTGCCCTTTTGCCCTTACCTCTCCAAAATAACATCCAGTGATCCCCTGGCCAGGCTGCACTGTAAAAAATGTCTGTTCATCTTAGATACAGTCTGGTCATTACTAAATTATGTATTAAATTATATTAAATTATTGGCACAAAGAGTCCAGAATAGCAATACAATGCCTACATTGATCAAGTAAACAAATATAATTAGTTGGTTACACATAGTTTACCTGCAGTGGGCATGTAGATGAATTATTGTGATTGCACAAAATGAAAACAGTAGTCAGAATCAGTGCATGTGCAACACACCTACCACCTACCCACACACACTCTCTCTCTTACACACACAAAGACACGCTCACACACACACACACACACACTACTTTCACAGTGCATTCCTCTACATCAAAGAGAGGCCCTGACTCCATCTATTTCACGATAAAGTCAGGTGCTTATGGGATGTATAGGAGCAAGTGATGAAAACCCCTTTGTGAAGAAAAATGAAAGGAGCCTAGAACAGAGCAACAGTAGAAAAAGTAAAAGTGTAGTATAGTGGGCTGACACAGACATGCCCCTTATTCTTCAGCCTTATTGACCATGTGGAACTGAAGGTTAATGACATGTCCCCGGTGAACTTACAGTCTAAACTTAGAGCAAACGGCAAAGTGGCTTTTTTTTCTCCAATGTTTATTTCGGTCTATGCTACACAGTTGGAATTACATTTTCAAATGTAACTCACCATTGACCTGGTGTGCTTTATCCTACAAAATAATAGAATAAAAGAGAAACAGACTGACCTCCTTTATTCTAAATGATAGTTAGATTTTCAATTTTAAAAATGAACACAGACGACAGAGACAAAGCCTCTTATTTTTCTAAGCCCTCTGTCACAAGGGGGCCTGACAACAAGTGTCCTGAACTGAAAAGGAAACCATACACTGGAATCTCTGTGTGTGAGAATGTGTGTGGGTGTCTTTTTGTCAATGTTTAACGGAGCAGTACTCAGGGGGGTCTTATGTTCACAGTATGAAGATACCTTTGGCATGAGGCAGTCAAGGTCTGTTTTACAGTCTGGTAGTACCAGTCTAGATAGGTTACAGTTAAGGTCTCTGCTGGGTTGTGTAAACAGAGATGAACAATGGAAAAAGACGACTTAGAGATAAGACATGAGACAAATTGCAATCTTCTATTGCTGCTCTAAGTAGAGACAAATGACTTATTTTATGTAATCTAGATCAGTGAAGTGGGTTAGCAAAGTAGTGTGTGACAAAAAAAAGATACATTTCCTGCTACATCAGGGGACTCGAGCCTCAAAGAAGTGGTGTGGCCCACATAACACAGTTCTCCGAGGGAACAGAGGCATTAAGATTGACAGATTGGGGAGAATGAAACAGGACATAGAGTAGGTGAGCAGACATAGAGCTAATGGTTTACCTGCAGTATGTTTAATATAAAAACACTTCAATCATCATTTACTGTAATACTTCCCTTAAGCTCTATTCTAGTTCTGTTTATAGCTCTTTAACACTAGCTCAGTGTCATTCACACTGTATTGTCTGGGAGAGCTTAGTTTACAACAAGGGCTAAATCCAAATCCTTCCATTGTACAGTTTTCTCCTGTATTAAACAGTAAGATTAGGAAGACAAGACATGAAGGGACTTGCATGCCAACACTTGTGGGTTACTCTGATTCAAAAGCTTTATCCACTTCACTAGCCTCATCATCAAACCTGTCTCAGTCAGTAGTAACAGACAGAGACAGGTTTGATGATGCATGTAGCAAGTTTCCGATCTGGGAGAGTGGGAAAGTATTCAGTGATTACGCCACCTCAATCTTACCCTCCATCTGTGTGTTATCCAACTCCCTGCTAGTGACGACCTCACTCAGGACAGAGTACAAAGCCTGTAACAGACCTTGCTCAAGGAGACATGATGCTTAGCCACCGTCTGAAGGTACCTGTATGTGTACATGTCTATCTATGGTAGTGTTTGATGCCATTGTTGCCTCAACTCCTGTTTGAGAATTAAAAATTGGGGTTTGGTGGGATTAGCCAGTTGTAATGATTAAGGGGCCAGGAAATGGATTTTGTCAATGAATGTTCTCACAGTTATAATACGTATGTGTGTGTGTGTGTGTGTGTGTGTGTGTGTGTGTACCAGAAGCTGCAGTTATCATGAATGACTAACGACGAAGGTCAAAAAGCACAGCTTCCATTCATAACACTGAATGGAAGGGCTGTTAATGTGCAGACATACATGGAGATGGATACTTGTGATCTGGATACTGACAGAATGGGTGACTCACTTCCTGTGTGGCACACTGTCTTTTCACTCCCTATTAACACATTGTCCAGAGTAAAGCCCTGTAATGTATAAGGATATGCAGAGTATCTGTATTTGTTGGGGCTCGCTTGCAACATTAGCAACAGACTCTTTAACAGCTGTTAAACTGCACCCTGACACAAGAGACACAGGCCACAAGTCGCATTCCAAGGCCAAAACATGTTTGCCTAAAGCATGTACGACAGTCTACTCTGTATTCATTTAATCTGAATAAGATAATGAACTGGCTTCACAACATTATAATAATGTTGCAAATGGGGAAGGGAACATAGTTAAAAACAAACTACCAAAAAACAATCTGCAAATCAAATCACCTTTATGATGCCAAACTGATAAGTTTCCAAGACAAGCAATAAATGGCCAGTCAGCGGTCACTGGGACTTACTATAGATAAGGCTGCAAGGAAAGTGCTGTCCTTGGAACCGTGGAGCGAACAAGGAAAGGGTCAACATAAAACATTTTGTAATCATTAGTCTAATGTTGTTTACATGTGTGATTTATATGACGGATGAAAGAATGAGACCTTTGGGGATTTGAGGCTCAGAAACACATTACGATACATGACTGTCAGCTGTTGTTCAGATTTTTCCCTGTGAAAATAAATTAGACACTGACAGAAATTATTAACACATAACAAAAACGTGAGTTACACTGATGTAAAAAATCCCCTACAAAAAAACCCTATTGTGTTAAACAACAAACTGATACAAAACCTTGATTTGTTGCATTAAAAGAAATAATCATTATTAAATACTGTATTTGGACAATAAAGGTTTGTTTTCTTTATATGGTATTAGGCAAACAGTCCAGCCATTACCATGTGAACAAAGGTAGGACACAGGTCAAATTTTACTCAAAGCTTGAAAAAGCTAAGAAAAAGGGAAAACACTTATGTAATAAAAAAAAAAGTTAAACATTTGCTACTTAAAATATCCCCTAATATACCACAAAAGCTCCTCTAGTCTATGCGAGAGGGGTAAACATTTCCCTGGCACCGTCCCTGCACCCATGGCATGTGGGGGTGAACACCACTCACACAGATGTAACCACTTCTGGTAAATTCCACACTCATTTAGCATATTTTGCTAAAATAATCCAAGACAAAACTCACACAGAATTCTGTGTATAGGACAGAGTCGCACTGTAAAGTCTGGTACTGTGATCCAGCCTTTAGCATCCCTGGGCCTTTGAGCCCTATTCCCTGGCACTTTATGCCCCAGAACAAGGCTTAGTTTTAGGTTTCAGTGCAGTGATGGCCCTTTGTTCTCTGAGTTCACAGAGAGGCCTTGAGAGCGAGACTTGGGGGAAGTTTTGGCATTCACTGAAAGACCCCTTCTGAGTGGGTTCATGGTCTGAGGTGCTTTGTCTTTACCAGCAAAACTGTCTATCTACATACCTATGTCCTCTGTCTCTTAGTATGTGCAGAGGCAAACATATGCCTACATAAACAAACTTAGTTTATGAGAGTTTTCTGCCAGGACACATTAAACACTAGCAGAAGCCACACCAAGAGGTCGGTTATACTGCAAGGACTGTGTCTGTGAACTATAAACCATACATATAAGCATCTGGAGAAAACATATCAGTTAGACAATATCTCTGCCTTGGGAGAAATAAAACCAGGAGAACAATCAGTTTGCAATGATAACAGCAAAATATTCTTTATATGTGGAAAATCACAATATGGAGGAAAAAAACAAGATATCATTTCTGTAGCTGAGCCGAAGTCTGATAAGACAAATGTATGCATTAGCATAAAGAAAATGCTGCACCATATTATCCAAATTGTGAGATAACGGCTGCACTATTGTTTTGACCAACACATCCTTTACAGTCAATATATGCTGAGTAAAGAGAACACCCATAGAATCCAAAAATATGTTCTCACTGGTGAGAGTCTGTGGCCTATAGGGTGGAAAAGGGCAGAGCAGCAAACAAACCACAGCACAAAGCTGTTAAAGCTTTTATTCAACACAAATGGCAGATTCCCAGACTTACATACACTGCTACAAGCTGGGAGAGTGTGGGTTGATGGGTGTGTCATCACATACACACATCTAACCACTTCCTGGCATGGCATAGCTGTTGGTAGCCACATTGGTGTGGACTAGTGTTGCCCATCCTTCAGTTAAACATAACACAGAGCTGGAGCACTGAAATAGAGGAGATTCCATTCCCACCTCCATAATAATAACTGCACTATCACTCACCCACTATGCTTGGGTGGTTTCAGCTGAAACAGCACTGAGCTGGCGTGGATGGAGACAGAGCAATATGCAGAAACACACTGGTGGCCTTGTGGATCAGAGAAGAGGGATGAAGAAAGCAGATGTCCTCTCAGCTCCCACTGAGAGCAGCAAGCAGAGCATCGACAGGATGGCTGCAGAATGGATTTCTGGACAGATCCTGTCTGAGCATGTAATCGTTTGCTCGGTTCCTCATTCTCCAACCGCTCTCTGACCATATTACCCTGTCAATTTGTGATACACGCACATTAGGATGATTCAGCAAACCTAAAACCAAGCCTTGTTCTGGGGCATAAAATGCCAGGGAATAGGACTCAAAGGCCCAGCACAGACCTGAGAGGATGAGGAGTCTTCAAAGATAGAATGTCAGAACATTTCTTGATATTATTGAGACAGTTACATTCATAAGGAAACAATAGCTTGCCATGGAAATATGTTTAAACTTCAAACTGGATGGCTGGCAGTATTTTAAACATTTTAATCTTTCATTTACATAACTGATTGTTGTAATTAGGCACAGTCCAGAGAAATCCCCAAAGCCTCGTTCTGCAGTCTCTAAATTAATAATAACAGTTATTTAGTACTACAAAAATCACGCTTGTGGTTTCACTTGCTCCAGCCTCCAGGCAGGTCTATGCACACACAGAAAATGCAGAAACATTCACTGCTGATATTTTTTACCATTGTTCAATTTAATAGAAGCTATGAGTGTATCTTTACTAAGAACAAACACATTCGAGACATTTTCTTTTCTAATCAAATAGCTATAGATCAGTGCAGTGAATGTGGTCTAAAGCAAAGGGACATATGTAATCACCACCTCCTTTTCATTTTCCATATATTCAAATAACAGTGAAATCCAGCAGCACTGGCCACCTTGGGCTTTCCTTCCTCAGCTGCTGAATCATTGCACTTTTCATTTTCTCATACTATGTCATTCACATAAACAAAATACAGACACAAAACACCTTTAAAGACAAACATTTACATAAGCAGCTCAAACTCTGGCACAAGATGTACACAAACGTGACATCCGCTGGCACAGTATAACAGGGGTACTTTCACACTGAAGTGTCCTGCCTCATTGAAATGCTACAGACTGGTTCCACAGTGGCATTGAGAGAGCCCTAACACAGAGAGCCGGAGGTAAGTCCCAGTCACTGAAAGAAGATCATTAGCATTGGAAACTAAAGCAGAAACACAAATTAATCTAGTATGAGAACCAACAGAGAACAGATTACAGAATTAATGAAGCAAAGGTTATTGTTGTTAAAAGAAGAGAGATTTGTGTGGTTTTTTTTAATATAAAAAACGAATTTCAATGTGATGAATCAGTATATCTCTTTAACAATTGTTTTTAATGACTTTTCATCTCTTTTCATTGAATTGCCCAAAAGATTGCGTTATAAAGTCCGGCAGAGCCCTAAAGAAAAACATTGCTCATATTTCTTGTCTCGTCTTGTGTGTCTGAGTAACACTGCTTACATTGTTTGCATGTAGTTAGGAGATCATCGGTTCACACCATCTGACACTAAACCCAAATACACATGAGATCATACACTCATGCTTCAGATACTATACAGACACTTCCAGTAAGTGTAAATGAAATCATGCCGGTCAGATATCTGAGTGAGGGTAATTCTGACTGAAGATCAGTAACATAGGGAATGTCTGACCTCTCAAGAGTTTCTGGTTCATTCCTGACATGAATTATAAAGACCAAGGAATATAAACTGACAATATGTATGCTTGTACACATACATGGCCTCGGTGAAAAACCAGGGGATTCAACAGCAAAGGATAAAATCTGAATCAATACACTATTGTTTCCATTTGCTATATTGCACCATTAACATTCCTTCAGTATCCTCTTACAATTGATTCTCCCTCACACTCTCTTCCACACACGTCCTTCTTTCTCAATCCTGCCTGGTAAAACTAAATCACTTGTATAAACCTCAAAACTATGTGCATCTCAAATGTGGGTTTAGTTTTTAATTTAACAGACACAAACAACCCCATAACAAGAACATGTTTGTGACCAAATAACCAATTACTTTGGTTTCTTTGGAAAAGAAACCAAAGTAATGTGCTTCCTGTCCAGGGCCTGGGTAGAGAGGGAGAAAGGACAGACAGAGGAATGACTTTGCATCTGAACAGTACTAAAGTGGACTGTGGGTTAAAATAATTAGTTAAGACTGGGAATCGCTTGAGCCTGTCTGCTCTACTGACAAACGGTGGCTAATATGAAGCAGATGCTGAAATAAGGGCTTTGCACAGAGGAAAAGAGAAAACATGCACATGGAGAACCAGTTCTAATCCAGTGATAAACAGCTGAGAGGGATATGCTGGCTACAGCTTTGACCTAGTTCTCAAGTTCTTGGTGCATGCTTCTGGTCATTTTTTGACTGTTCCCTTGAGGGTGACTGTCCACATGCTGCAGTCAGAACTAAAGCTATTACATGGCGTGCAAGGGTGTCAAGTGGAAATCATGAGACACAACACGTTTTCAAGCTTTTAAGTGAAACTGGAGAAACACTGAACAAGATGAATATCCAGGTAGGCAGAGAACTCAATGAACAAGCATAGAGGGATTAATTTAATTAAAAACGAACCACTATGAAAAACAAATAAGAACCAATTGGTGTGAAAGCATCATAAAAACATACCACGTTAAACCAAGTTAGACATATTAAAGCAATAGATGGAGAAAAACATAAAGCTGCTGCTGTTTGTACACAAACTTTTAAGTATCTGCTGGAATATCACTGCCTTTTATTCAGACTACACTAAAACGCAAAGTGGTTTAGAAATGTAGTAATTAAGAGCTTTAATTAGAGGACATGATCGCAGCAGCACGGCTCTTTAGTGCAATTTAATTTAAATTACCCCACAAAGCAAAGCAGGATACGCGCTCAGATACCTTCACAAAATGATTAAAAGTGTGCCAAGTTAGTTTGTGAAGGGAGAGACATCAGCCAAACTTGTAAACAGAGACCCCCTTCCTGTAATGTCTGTGTTTGTTGTGTGTGTGTGGCGCTAGGGTGAGATAATTGGCGAACAGTCCGTCTACCTGTGATGTGTCCAGGAAAACGCTCCTTCTGAACTTCCCTCGCCGTATCTCCATTTCAAGGGCAGAGCCGCGGGCAACGGTGGCTCTCGCTGTTTGATTTCGGCAAAACATCGTCTCTGCTTTCTGGAAACTTCACAGCTATCCCTGTGTACAGCGAATTAGCTGAACTTAAAGTTGCTGCTAAAGGAGGAATCGCATCGAAAACTACCAAACAGTCTCAGCGCTGATCCAGGTGGCACAAAACGGCCCCACCGGCGAAAACTCCCAAGAGATTTAGGGGGGGAAAAAAAGCCGCATCAAACACAGACGTTTCTTCTGATGTGGGAGCAGAGACTAAGAGGGAGCGTCCGCTAGGCAGGAAAAGACACACACAGACTTTACATAGCCTTCTTCACAGCTGACTTTTTACTTTTCCAAACACGGTGACACCCCATGCGGTGCAACTGAGACCTAACTTTGCCTCGTCCTGTATCCAGAGACCTCTACCGGCGATGATTGTCGTGTACCCTGCACAGATTTACTACTACAACGAAACTCACGTTAAAGGCCTGTTTGTGCAAGTCATTCAGTAGGAACGGGTGAAGCTTAAATACAACCTTTACCAAACAATTGGAGTCTTAATGTTGCCTGTGCTGTTCTGGCATAAAGTTTTCAAAGTATATCTGAATGCACTTTCATTTTAAATTTCCAGTTTGTAATAAATCAGAAAATAGTCAACAAATATTTTTAGATTCTGTGTATTTGTACTTTGCAATTACTAGATCCTAGCACTGCAAAATATTATTTATACAATATTTTATGAGTTACAACTTATGTAAAGGTAATTTACGAGTTAAAGTTGTCAACTTGAGACATTTACATGGAGTTCATCCTGACGTGTCTGACTCTCTGTGTGCCTTTGAGTGATGAATCCACTAGTGGGTCCAACTGCTGTGATATAGTTAATCGCACATGGCTTTAAAGCTTTAATGACCTGCCACATTACCAGGGTCCGTTTAAAAGTACAATATACTTTGCCGTCCATTGGCCAGGGTAGCAAATAAGTATTATTAGTATTATTGTATGTTACTGTTTCAATAATACCGATAATGCAGCTAAACAGTACTTATGGGGCTATAAAATGTGGGGTATGGGTGTTAACTTCATGGTATGACATTCTATTTATGAGCATCTGCAGCTCAGCATAAAGATTCAGCAAGAATGTAAATCACAGTGTGTCATGGCACCAGGACTGTCCTGGTCTGGCTGTGAGTGGTATTTTGAAAGGCCAGAAGACCATTAAGCACCAGTCTCATGGACACAGAGGTCACATTCACTCACACAGTGACACAGGTCACTGAGAAGTTATGACCTTGTGACACAAGGCAATACCACAATACTGGTTTCACCAAAAAGCACATTTAAGACTAATTTGAAACCCCTTAAGATGATGTCTCTCCACATTGTCTTATTATAGTTGTGTGTACAACTGTTCATTCAAGTAGCAACATACCAAATCCTAAAACACAGCTTTCACTGACTGATACTTCGCACATCTTGTCTGAATTGCTTCAACGTAAAACCTCTTTCCTTACTTCCACGTTCAGGCGGTTCAGTGTTCAGTCCAGTCTTGATATTAGAACAGTTATTTGGTGGCAAAAACCAATGTTCAGCACAAAAATGTTTTTCCTGCATACATGCACGCACACTGTGAACCCAATGGTGACCTTCTAGATTACCCAAAAGAATAGTCATTAAAATAGAGTGGTTCTTAAAGCCACAAATAAAGTTAAAGTGCCTTGTTGATGTAAGACTTGAAACTTTTGCACTAAGTTTACATCAGGGTATCTGTAATCACAAGCCACTCTTTACTGTTATTTTCACACCATTTATCAATTACCATTTACATAACTGTAGTATTTAACTTTGGGTAAGCTAATAACAGCCATGATAGTTTTATGCTGGTGGGTCTGTTTTGTTCAGTTTGTTATAGTCACAAACATCTGATCATAAAATCTAAATTTAGTGTTCTTGTTTGTGTTCTGTGGAACAGAAAAAAAAAAACATGAGTAGTGTTGCATTTCCCACACTACGCTTCAACCAAATGTCCTCAAGCATTTGTTGCATGTACTCTTGCTGTAAAATAAATACAATCACTTGGGCCATATTTATGTTTTCCTGTCTCAAAAACACTTACTTTACTCTGTTTGGGTTAATGTTCTTTGCAACACAGCCTTCATCATATAATGATGATCGCAGTTCTGCAATAAACGTTTGACCGGTCTATATGAAAAAAGGGAAATGGGTTTGTGCGGCCCCTGTTTTTCTAATCTCACCCAGAGTCTCTTATTTAAAAGCAGGAGTTTGTTGATGTTGGGAGCTTCAGTAAATAGCTGAAGGCGCTGTAACTCATGCAGCAATGTGATTTTACTTAGATGTCTGTCTGTTTCCTAGAAGGGACTATGTGAAATGCAGATTATGTTTACATGCCTCATGCCTCTCTGGTCAGTAGGGGGTAGACTGTCACAGAGGGGAGCAGTGCTTTCCCAAGCTAGGTCTGACCCTCTTTTAACTCCTTGCTGGGCTCCATTGAGCCCTTTGGGCAGCTCAGTTTGCTGCAGACTCAGGCAAGCAATGGGCTTATGTGCAGGCTTTGCCATGGCAGATTTAAAACCCATCTGTGGGGAAAAGATAGGTCTGATTTATCACCCCTTGTTTATAGTGCGTATTCTATTTGTAAATCCCACAGACTACATTCTCTCCTCTTACCATCCTTCTTTTGTCTCTGGTTTTCGCTCTCTTGCCCACACACATGCACACAAAACAGAAAAAACAAAAGTGTTTGTAACAGTGAAAATCAAATACAGCACTCAACACTGGCACAGCCAGAGCAGGGTATAAAATGGAAACTACAGTTGATACACAAACAAAGGGGCCGCTCTTCACTCAGATAACAGTGGCTAAGGAGCAGCTGGAGGAAAATCACGTGGTGCAAAAACATGAGACAATCATGCCGTTACATCCTACCGCAAAACCCTATTCAGTTTCTTTTGTCATAGACACGCACGTGATCAATTACCCACCAGTTTAGAACCAGAGGAGTGGGTGTGTGCAGGCAAATCACCAGTATAGGAAATGCGGGAAATCTGTTTGGCTCCTTTCTCATGCACTGAAAGCGCTACAGGCTCAGCAGAATGATTGTGGCTGTTCTCACTGTAATTACATGTGGTTTTCTAAATTCTAAATATAAACTTGCATACAGTATTTGCAACCATTGTCCCACTTCCTCCTCTGTTCTTATATTATTAAACCTCAAACATTCCAGAATCAGACATAAATGTTGAGCAGACCCAAAGTTATCATTGTACAGTATGCTGGAGCCAAAAAAGAACATAACTTGTGCTTTGCCATATATACTAATGAAACATAAACATTTCTGTTCTTCACATGCTTTCTTTTTGACTTTCTAAAACTAACATCCATATGAAAGACTTGCATGGTTAAGTTTGGGAAACGACATTAGGACAAAATATATTTAAATGATCATTGTCTCAATTCTTTTTCTGGACATCTGGCCGACTGTGTCATAAAATCTGTACTTGAAACCTTGCCTACGATCATCCTAAAATAAGGACCCATCTGATGCAAGTTGAAAACATTATGGCATATGTAATCTTATTTTGAGTGATGGACAAGGGTCACACCTGGGGGAAAATGGCAAGCTTGAATACATGGAACATACTGCAATGATATTCTGAATTATCTGCGTAAAAAGCACCACAGGGACTAAAGCAGGACTTAAATCTGGCTTGCAATGAAATTCCTAGCATGCCGAAAAACACAAGTATACAGCAGCCCTACTATTAATAGTGCAGAGTGTTACTCTGTACAACAGTGATTCTGTATGGCTTTAAACACAAAGCTATTATGTATTTATGCCATATTTTCCTATAATGTGAACGTATTATACTAGTCTGACTTCTGCTGGACAATACTTGCCATTACAACCAAACATCACTAAGCCTGTCACATACACATTTGGATAAGAATGCAAACTCCCCTTTTTAATAATTAGTAAATTAGTGAGAAAAACACAAAACACATTTATAAAAGAGTGTGTAAGAAAAACCAAATATAAAGCCAGTTACCACTTGTGCTCTGATAGCCTTTATTGAATCTATTTACAAAGAATACAAAACCTCCTCGAACTCAAACTTTCTGTACATGCACACTTCATTTATAACACCTGAAACAGACACATCAGACACACTAAGGAGGATGGCTGCTGCCCCAGGTGAGGTCATGAATTACTAAATCTTAATCATTTCATTTGTGATGCAGCTTTGTCCAGTTGGCAGCTTCTTTGCGTCCTTGTTTCAACCCCTATATAAAAAAAGAAGAAGAGAAAATCATCTCATGATAATATAGCTCCCTCTTTGAAGATCAAGGGCTGACATCTGTTATAAAAGTAAAGGCATTATATGAAAAGACTTTTCTAGGTAAAAAGCATAACTTTACCAAGGAGAGAAAAAGCATAAAAATAACCATAAACGCAGACCGCTCTTCAATACGCATCACAAGAGACTGAACCTGTAAATAAAAGGGGTAAATCCCTTTTATAGCACGTAATAAACCGGTTAACTGCTGTGCACATACCAAGTAGTAGCCCGTGTGATATCCACTCATGTACCAGGAGATGAGCACACTGCCCAGGGCCTCATCATCCACCATGTCAGGGCTCATTGGTGGAGGTGGAGGGATCATCTGAAGCAGACACATCATGAGTGTATTCACACTGAGGTATTTCTTGCCAGCTACCCTGAAATACTATACTGGCAGTTTATTTCTCTTTTTTACATTAAGACTGGAGAGACCAGTACTAAAAAAATTAAAAATACATATTCTGTAGCTGTTCCACTTGTAGTGATTAGTTCAAAGATATATTCCAACTCACTGGTGGACCAAAAGGCATCATGGGAGGCCAGGAAGGAGGTACAGGTCTGTGACCACCAGATCGTCTGCTCCCCTCCTGATAGAAGATACAAACAAACAAAAAAAAAAAAAACGTTGAAACAATAGTAATAATATTGTAGATCATTGTGCTTGAAAAGGATGTTCATGTCTTAAACAACTCTAAGTGCAGTCTGGGTCATTTAGTTCTTGTACGTGAAACAACTTACATATATCATGTGCAACCTGAAGGGAAGAATCAGTAGACCTTCTTTTTAAACACATTTTTCTAGTCTTCTTTCTTATATGGAGTTACAGCAATACAGATGGTAGAACTACTTACAGATGGCAATAAAATTTTCTCCAATCCAATGCAATATTCATGTGATAAATGGTGATGCAGAGGTTCTTTATATAATATGTTTACTGTTTCCTTTGCCTTAGCTGAAGCAAAGACCCAACTTTTTAGCAGAATTTTGAACAATTAGATCATTTAGATTTTATCTCAGTTTAAGAAATAATCAATGGAAACAGTCTCCTACTAGTTTGTTTCCTGACTAATAAAGTAAGGTGCAGCCATTTTCTTACCTGTTTAAAATCATGCATGGGAGGTGGGCCTGGAGGAAATCCAGGGAAGCCAGGACCCCACATAGGAGGAGCTTCTCTGTAGGACTTTTGGCCTTTACTGTGTGGCTGGTGCTTGTGTTGGTTTGGTGTGGCTGACCTGTCACTCTCCTCTGTTGACGATTCAGCCTCATTTACCTTAATTGCAGAAACACAACACAGCCAGTTTATTCATTTTAGCCTGGATATACAGGTTCTGAAATCTAATATTTTATTTTGGAAGCAATGAAAAGAGATTCATGCAAAAACTGAAAAAATACAAAAAATATCAAAAGCTAAATCAATTTACAATCCAAGTACTCTGCTAATCATGACTTCCTTCTTGATTACACTGTGAAAGAGCAGTTTGTTATGTTGATGACAAAATATTATATGATAAAAAGGGAGTATGTCAAAGACAACTTAATTATCCATTTAGTTAAATTCTAATTTATGGTGTGAATATTTGTAGAGTTCAAGATGTGCACAATTGTTAAATTAATAAACCTGCAACATAACATGCCTCTGTACATTTATGAAATATTGATTTAAAAACTGCTGTTTCCAGCTACAATGATCATTTGCAATATTAAAAATATGTGATCAGTAAGATGTTATAAAACCAACAAAAAACATGTGTGTCCAAACCTTTTGGTAGTGTACATTACAATGGATCATGATAAAATGTATTAAAATGTAAAAATAGATAAAATTTCATCACACAAAACAAACCGCATGTAACATTCTGTATTCCATTATTAAAAATCATTTATCCGAGCTACTATACCTTGGAATTTGTTTCGTCATCACCTTCAGAAATCTCTGAAAGCAGATCTTCAAGATTCTGCTCCTCCTCATTGCCATATCCTGTATAAACAACGATACAAGTGCCCCTCTTCTGGTCTATGGAGGTGATGGTGGCTGGATACAGCTGACCATCTTCTGACCAGTAAGCACTGCACGAGTCCCCGACCTGCCACTGTAACACAACAAAAATTAGAATTAACTATACTGATTTTTGCTGAAATTTGTTGTAAACCACAGAAACTAAACTGTTTAAACTGTTGTACTTTAAATTTGTGATGCTAATTTCAGTAAATGGGGCCCCTACCTCTTTATCTGGTGGTGCATTAGTTCTTTTTCTGCTCTGGCTCTTTTTGTTGTTCTTGCGTTTCTTTCCTGGTTGGTTTTTCTTGGAGGCTTGTGGTTCATCTTCACCCTTAAGGGCAGTCTGAGCAAAACAAACAAACAAAAAACACCCTTTAGAAAGTATTCACAGCCTTAATTCAGCATATTGCAGAAGCTTGGGTATCACTCTATAAGCTTCTCACACCTGAAATTGGAAAGTTTATCTTAGGCAATTTTCCACATACAATATACATTCCATACTATGTCTGGAAAACCAGGTCTAGACGTTGTGCGGAGCTGCACATTCACACATGCAGCAGACAACTGGAGATAGTCCAGGTGAGATGCATTCTCACTTGGGGAAAACAGTCACTTTGGTTTTGAAAGGTCCCTGCATAGAGTGTAAAGGAGGCACAACATGAAGCAAAAAATACACCATGTAAAATAATTGTGTTTTCTTTACAGCACATAGAAGTAGAGTGAGTCACATGATTAGAAACTTTGCACAAAGTATGTAACCCCAGTTTCCCAGAAAGCATGGTAAATGTATCTTATATTTGATGGTGGTGTGCTGAACAGATCAAATGAAAGTTTGGGCAAAAAGAAACGCCACCTCGCTCACTGTGAACACTCTGGACAATTAATCCAGATCTCTCCACAGAAGTTCTCTGTTTAAGTCTGGGCTTCTCTGGATTCTGACCAGTCTCCTAACCCACTAAGATGCACTCTCTAGCATCACACTGTCAACACCATGTTTCAGCATCTGGCCAAAGGGATTAATTTTGTTTTGTCAGAAAATCGTCTCCTCGTGCTTTCAGAAACTTAAATGCTGTATTGAAAACACTGAACAGGCTGTGTCTAACCACTCTACCATAGTCCTCATGGATGAAGATGATCATCCTTTATCCTTCCTTGTCCTTTTGACACACTATATTGCCAAAAATATTCGCTCATCTGCCCTGACTTGCATATGAACTTCCTAATCCATAGGGTTATAACAGCTTCAACTCTTCTGGGAAGGCTGTCCACAAGGTTTAGGATTGTGTTTATGGGAATTTTTGACCATACTTCAGGTTGAGGTCAGGACTCTGTGCAGGCCAGTCAAGTTCATCCACACCAGACTCTGTCATCCATGTCTTTATGGACCTTCCTTTGTGCACTGGTTCACAGTCATGTTGGAAGAGGAAGGGGCCAGCTCCAAACTGTTCCCACAAAGTTGGGAGCATGGAATTGTCCAAAATGTCTTGGTATGCTGAAGCATTCAGAGTTCCTGTCACTGGAACTAAGGGGCCAAGCCCAGCTCCTGAAAAACAACCCCACACCATAATCCCCCCTCCACCAAACTTCACACTTGGCACAATGCAGTCAGAACCGTTCTCCTGGCAACCGCCAAACCCAGACTCGTCCATCAGATTGCCAGATGGAGAAGCACGATCCATCACTCCAGAGAACACGTCTCCACTGCTCTAGAGTCCAGTGGCAGCGTGCTTTACACCACTGCATCCAATGTAGTGTATATATATGTTTCACATGCATTTACAACATAAAGTACCTTACCTTGAATGATGCAACTGCCTTGTCATAAGCCTTTATCAATGCTGTGTCATCCCAAATATCCGAATCGTCACTCTGCAGAAGTCAAGAACAGACTTAATTAGGTATGCCTGTACAATCTGAGTTAATAGAGCAGCCGTTTCATTAATTCTACTTTTACAGGTCGTTATGTCACTTTTTAAGCTGAAACTGTCAGAAAAGTGATAACTTTACTGTGTGTTTGTTATGGAGATCATAGTGGGTTTTTGAGTCGTACTGAAGCGTATTATAATAATAGTTGTTTCTAATGCCGCGGCCCCCCTCATTCATATTAAATAATCACACACATCATTGACTTCTGCCTGGACGTCTGTATTCACGTTTTCTGTTCATTTTCTCTTTGTTTCCCAACTTAGCCGATCTCAGCGATGGTTTGTAGCTAAACTTCCCAGATTACCATCTCCATTAAATTCACCACTAGGACCTGTTCACATGTGTTCTCATCTTATGCTCCCTTTAGACTAACCTGTCCAGTCCCGCGGGCGAATAGCACTTCTTTACATCCATTCGCCATGTGAAGATGTGTAGAGTTCACTGCTAACTGCTAACTGCTAAACAACTAGCAACGTGCGTCGGAAATGGTGACGCAACGGAGCTACGTTGACGTATATACCGTGCGACGCAGTGGTTGGCTTGGCAACGACTGTAGCTAGTTGTTTATCTCTATAAGACCCGTAAACAAAGGTATTGTTGCGTATTATAAAAAATCTGTGTTATTCTCTTCATCCCAACGTCACTGGAAACCATCAACCTTGTTGTGCGACTCGCTAAAGATGATTGACTCCTGTCTAAGTTCTTTGGGCGCAAAAGTTGTCGTTGCCTCATCCTGCGATGAAAATCACCCACCAGAAAACATCATTGACGGGTGAGTGTAGCTTCTGAATTCTGTGGCTGTGTTATCAGACCCAGTAGAAAAAGTCAAGTGTTCACTTATTTGTTCACCCAGAAACACCAACACGTTTTGGATGTCCACCGGGATGTTTCCACAGGAGTTCATCGTTCGTTTCGCTGAACCCACTAGGATTTCTGCTGTGACAGTGGACAGCTACAATGGTAAGGAGGCTGTGTATGCACACTGTTACTGACGACAACATATAGAGAAAGCAAGCATCTGCCTCTACGCCACGTCCCCAGAAACATTAACACTAAGTTGTGTATTAATGCTAAGTGACTTGTTGTTTTTAGTTATGTGTCTCTGTCAACGTAGAAAACGTAACATTTTACACAGCAAACACATCTGGATCCAAATTTATAGTTTATGTTTCCAGACACTCCGTCAGGTATTAAGTTAATTTGACAGTAGCCTAATTTTAATGTCTCTCAAATGGATAAGATTTACATAAAATGTAGTAAATGATCTTTGACAATAGGTTACATTTTACTGCATGATATGATCAGCTATTTCCTCACTTCCATTTTAATCTGTCTTGTCTTTCAGATATTTCAGAATAGAGTCTAACCCTAAAATAATAGGGTTTATTGCCAAATCACATATTAAGATCAAGTCACGATAAAGTTTCCTGACATTTATAAAGATTTCTTTAGGTCAGTAATGTTTGTAATTACAAGTAAAGAAGACAGTATTTTATATTACTGCCCTCTGAGAAACACAGATTCCTATTATTTATTATCTCTATTTCAAACTATTTGACTTTATATTTGAATAAAACTGTTACAAATATTCTGTGATTCACTGAGACAATAATTGACGTCATCATTTGAAGGGGGGAAACATGGGTTGAATAAATTTACTTTTATTTTAGTTACATTTATAAACATTTAAAATGCTTATTGCCAAAATACATTTGTCTCTAGACATTGGTGGTAGATCAAAACACATATTTTCTCACAAAATGTGAGATTATGCAATTTCCTTAAAAGAAAATATACATAGCTTTGTATAATTTCAGTGTTTGTTTCTTCGTTTGAAGCTTTTATAAATGTCTGGTTGTGATTTTTCTTTTGCAGTCAAGCATCTAAAGATAGAAAGGAATACATCACAAAATGCATCTGAGTTTGAGTCAGTCACAGAAAAAGGTAAGGGACATCTGTCTGCACATTTCATTTCAATACTGAATAATTGAAATTGGGATTAACAATCTGATTGTCTCACAGAATTTGAACAAACAGAGGGACATCATCAGTCAAATACAATTCCAGTAAGTTCAAATTAAAATGTTGCTTCAAGATATATTTGAAGGCATATAATTAAGAGGAAAACAACAATATTTCTCGATTTCTCTTTCAGCTAATTGGAAATAGTGCAACCCATCTTCGTTTCATCATCACCACAGGATATGATCACTTTGTTTCAGTGCACAGAGTGAGCGTGTGAATTCTTGTCTCATGTTCCTTTTTAAGTATATACAAAATATAGTATATATATGGCTTTATGGCATTATTTGATTATTGTAAACCTGAGTAGATCTCATTATATGCTCAGGCGGATTGATAAGGGACATACACACATCATCATTCCTGGTGGCAAGAATCTTAATTGGGAATCTGATAAGCATATTCCATGAATATGTGAGGAATGTTGATTTGGAAAAGCAAATAAATGAATGTCCAAACAATAGAAATGTAAATTAAATCAAATAATCAACTCAGTGTCATTGTCTTGATCTTATAGGGGAAGCTGCAGTTGCAGACAAAGCACATGGTTAATATCTGGACTCTAATGCTGAAATTTGCATCACACCATTTCCTGGGCTTATTTAATGTTATGGATTCACTTATGGGGCTTTTTATTCCACATTCAACTGTTCCTGCTAATTTCACTTGCTGATAGTTGGCAAAGCTTTAGAATAATAGAGTTGGATTGTGATGAATGGTAGAATTACTTACAATGGAAGCTTCTCTCTGTGTGAGAGATAGAGTTAATTAACTAATTTTGAGCAGTGGGAGCCTAAATTGGCATCAGTACAGCCCCCCCATGAGCAGAATTTGACATACTCATAGAAATGGGGAACCATGGGCGGTGCACCTGGGGGGTTGGGGAACCAGATGGTTTCCCAGCCAACCAGCAAGTCTCCAAAGCATGCTGGCCTGTTTGCACAATGTACTCAAGCCACCTCCTACACACACACTGACACACAAACACTGACTCCTATCTACCTTCTTTGCCATTTCAACTTGTCGGTAGCAAAGGGTTGAGCAGTGTGTGAGGACCCTCTGGGACTCCCTCCCCAATTACTTTGCTGACTACAGAGGACCTTGGGGATTTGCTGAGGCTGTGTTTGCTGTAGCTTGGTCTGCATGCAAGACTCAGAATAAACCAATAAAAATATGAAATACATGCCCGAATAACTAGCCCCCTGGTATTTTCCAGTGCCTAATTGCTTAGGGGTATGCCTGGGATATAGCATGTTTGAGTATGTGGGAGTGTAATGAGTAATGAAGGCAAGGTAGAAACTGATACAGTGTTATTGACTCATCTATTATTTAATGATATGGCATATTTATTATAATTTTGGAGGTGAATGAAATGAAGCACAAATTCCCATTTCACAGGAGTGCAACTCTTTATTTCTACTATGGTTCAAATTGTGAATTTGTTACACTTGTTTGCTGTGAATACGTATCCAAACGTCCCTTTTTTGTATGAGCTTTGCAAATGCGCCTCGGTGTTACTAATGAATTCAGGCCCCTTTGTGCCTGACAGTCAGCCGATCAGCCGAATCACAGCAGGATATGAGTGCATTATTACCATGTCACTGCAGGGCAGGGCTAAATTATCACCCAATGTCTTCTGACGGCTGCCTAACTGCTGTCCAATCACACTGGCACATCTGTTGGACCGAAACGCTTTATGTTCACCTATATTTATAGAAAGTTTTGTATCATGCTCTCCCTAAAAACAATTCTGCTACTACACTACATGTCATAATTGACAACAGCAGAAAATAGGAATGTCGTAGATATTTATATATACCCTGTATTATACATATTTACTTGTGTAAAGCACAGGAAACCATGGCAGTACAGTATGTTTTTCTATAGTATTTTTATTGTATCCAATTGGGTGAGTGTAGGTGATGACTCTGATGATTAAAAAGAGGAAGAAATCAACCAACTTATTGCATTGTCTTTCACATGAAACCAGCGACTTTGAATTTTGTTGTTATCTCATCTATGTGGTCCTCCTTTCATTGTCAGTGACTGAGCCACACGCACTGACAATGGGGCTTAATTTGATTTCAGTTTTGATTTGGTCCAGTCAGCTGACTTATGACAAAAGCTGAGCCAGAAAGAGCTGCTGAGGAAGGAAACAACATCAAAAGCCAGAAATTATATGATTAGGTGGAGAGGACAACAATGTTCTCATTATTTAGGTCTATCGTGGATGGAGAATCATAATGAGGCATTGACAAAGAGTGCAGTTGAAGACAGCTTTGAATATTAACACCATTCATATTTATTTATGAGTCCAAATCCAATCATTTGGTTGTGAAGTTGTGCAATAAATAGTAACAAGTGTTGTTTGACAACATATAGTTGCAGTGTATTTTCCATTGTGTGATTTGTATAATCAAAAGTATTCGCCATTCATTATGCATTTCAGTGGCCATTAACAGCAAAATGCAGATTAAAACCAGTAGGTACTGTATAATAATATCTTAGTGAAGAAGACATGAACACTTGCTTTTTCAAATTGCCTGTGTTTCTTGGGATTTGAAAACACATTTCAACACACAGACCTATTATTATTATTATTATTTGGCCCAAGAAGTGCAGTTTGCTTTGCATCTGATGTTATACACTGAATACCGAGAAAAATGTGTGCCAGCATAACTGCAGTGTCGACTGTCTTCCAATCTGACCACTTTTCTGTGCTATAGAGGCCACAGTAAGAGCTTTAAAAACACTTATTAGTTATTTGAGTGCCACCGGTTACAGCACCTCATGTTGGAGTTCCACTTTGTACGTCTGTCTCCAGATCTCTTCTGACCTGCTGTGGTAATGGTGGCTAACTGAGCTGCCTCATTACGGATACAGCCACACATTCCTGACCATGGCAGTGTGTGTGTATGCTGTGTTTCTACCTGATAGTGTAAGTGAGGCCCTGAGTATTGAGTGGGTGGAGTAGTTAAAGTTTTGCTTCACAAACGACTTTGCCCTTTTGGGCAGTGGAAATGTTCCAAAATGTTCGAGGGACTGCTGCTAGAAAGGACTGTTGTCTCAAAGTGGAGCAGTGCCAGCTATCTGTCACAAAGTTTGATCAACAATGTAGGTAGAGAGATAGGAATTACCGGAAGGTTACACTCCTTTCCTATGTTTTCATCTTAAAATATTAGCTTTTATTGTGTACCATCCAGCCCTCTTTAATCTCTTTGCCTCTAAGCACACACAGCACAAAGCGAATCCCACAATTTGCATTCGTCCTTGGGATCTGTCAGCGCTGTCAGAACTTAGAGATATATACTGTACTGCATTGTGTGTCCATTCTCTGTGTGGTCCAGACATAAGGTTTGTTTAATAAATCACGCACTGTCCACTGATCCAAAGTTTTAATCTTTCCTTATGTTTGTAGAAGGACCTGTAGTAAACTAATTTGAACAATTAGATTACCAAGACGGCAGTCTGCCTAAACAAAATTTAATTGCTCTGCCTGAATGTCATTACAGTTATTGTATGATATTAAGACTTTATGTGACTTTAGAGGACTTTGCCAAAAAGTTAAAAGTATATAGGAACTGGAGAATGACAGAATAAAATACATTAAGCACAGTATTGTCTGTATGCATATTGACCTATATTTTCAATTAAAATCCATGCCAGCTTAACACAAATTAAAGATGTACTTTGAAGTGGAGAACATTATTACACTGGCATGGCAATAACAAATGTTTAATCAAGACCTGTATATTTCTTTGAAATTATTCATAAAATGATTTAAAACTCTCTCTCTTTTGCTCAAACCCTTTGTGAATGAATAATATGTGGATACACAAAGGCAAGTAAATGAGGAAGGGGCAGATGTTAGTCCACAGTCATGGTCACCATGTGTTACCATCAGACATTAATCAAGTAACAGATGAGTCATCTATTGTCTAACCTGTATCACCTAACTAATAAATGGTATTTAAAATACGATGTTAGACAGCATGGTAAAAAATAAAAAATAAAAACATATTCTCATTTTAACATTAAATAACTTAGTATTTACTTATAAACAAGTAGCAGCTGTGTCACAACAGCATGCTGTTTTTAATTGTATGGTTTTTGTCACCTGGACTCAAAATACACTAGATTAAAAACAACCTACTAACAAAATATTGCAAACACTAATTAGCAGTGAATGAACTCCGGTTGTTGGGATGTTGGGTGTGACACTGTCACACAAACATCTCTGGTTAAAACCCACAAAGAAGTCCAGTTTTACCAAACAGTGTGAGTAATTGAGTGAGTGAGTGAGTGAGTGAGTGAGTGAGTGCTTCTATTAAATCTCCGTGGCAATAACATCATCATATGTTTGTAACCCTGAGCTGTAGATGTCTATGCCTATCTCTGTCCGGCTCTCCAGTTCAGCAGTCAGCTCCTTTAGGATCCGCTCCAGGTCCTGGTTCTTCTTGTGCATCTGCAGGTAGTTGATTTGGAGCTGCTTCTGGTACTTGATGACTCTGTCTTTCTCCTTGTTCCACGTCTGCCTCTCTTGTTCAAAGCTGTTGACCAGCCTCTCTTGTGTGTCCTTCTCCTCCCTGAGCTGCTGCTTCAGTCTCTCTACTTCTCTCTGGAGTGATTCTGTGGAGACGTGTTCCTTGTTCTCCTCCCCCTGGCCCGGGGCAGGGGAGTCTGGGTCTTGGATTAATCTCTCAAGGGCCTCAGTCTGGGCATGGGTCACAGGATGCAAAGTGTGTTGCATCACCTTCTCTTTAGCAGTGGTCAGATCATGTTTCATTGACTTAATGTCATTCTCCAGTTTGCCCACTTTCTCTCTTAGCAAATCAGCCTCATTCTTCTTGCGTTGGAGTTCATTTTGGCACACCTGAATTCAACATGGCAGTAATTAATATTTTGTCTGATATAACAGATATAATCGTGTGAAGTGTTATTATGACTGTGGTCTAGTGAGTGTGCTAGAACACAGAAAGTAATCTGATGGTCAAATTTAAGTGTAACACACAATTTCCAGGCTAACTAAGTACTTTCATCTTACAACCACTGTGTTGGCCTTTTTCTTCACATGCCCTTACTTAAGCTTTATTGTGCAATGAATTACCACTGAATAATCAACACACTAACCTCAAGCTCTATGGTGCGAGAGTGCAGTTTGTCCTCATGGTCTCTATTCTGTTTCTCAAGTATTTCCATCTTCACTGTGTTTTCCTTCAGTGATGTCCTGAGGCTGACTATCTCATTTAGTTTGTGGCTGACGTCTGCTTGGCGATCTCTCAGTTGCTGCTTCAACAAAGAGATCTCTCCTGTCTTCTGGCACACCTACGTTTAGACAAACAATTATGAAACAGTTACATATTGTTTGTAATGTGGGCAGCTAAAAGGAAAAAAAAACTTTAGCACACTCTTATACTGTTGAAAATAATCTGTACATATACAGTACTTCTCTTGATCTCTCCTAATGTATTGTTTTACATCCACTATTTTATTATTATTATTTCCTTGTTTTGTAATGGCAGCAATACAATTACTGTAAAACATTTTCTTGAAAGTCTGTAAAATTGAAACTCTGAAATCCTTAAATATTTCATGTCCATTTCATGTCCATAAAATGCAATGGACATGAAATATTTAAGCATTTCCTGCATAATGGACAACCTCCTCTATGACAGCATCACTTACAAAATATGTGTGATGTGCTCTGTGCTGACATGTTCACCTCATGCCAACTGTAAGCTAAAGATCTGGATAGTTTTGAGAATAAGTTTAAAATTGCATTCTGATTTTTAAACACTGAAATACAGCCAACTATAAATACACCATTGACATTTTATCACTATAAAAAAGTTGATGTGGCAACTTTGCTAGTGAACAGTTGTCTGTTAACATATCTAAAACATGTAAATGGCAACATGAATCACCTGCCACTGAGTTTCCTCAAGTGTTGGAGCCAAGTGTGTGTTCTTCGTCTCGTAAGACCTCAGTCTGAGCTCAGCAAGATCCTTTTCTCGGGTTAGCTTGACAACATCTTCTTGTAGTCTCCCTCTCTCTGCCTGTGCAAGAGTCAATTTCTCATTTTACTTAATCATCCAAAGTATGGAATTTAATGTATGTGCATCTGATATGTGCATTTCATTTTATTTTAGTCACTAAATTAATTTAAAAAAAAAAAAGAGATGGGCTGACCTGGAGCTGGCTAACCTGCAGCTGCAGTGCTTGTTGAGTTTTTGCAGCTATTTGGGATGCTTGCCGTAGTTTTGTGGAGCACCGTTGCTTCAGTCCTTCCATTTCTTCAGCACAGTACCTCTGTCTCGCCTCAAAGAGTTGGCAGGTGTCAGCTTCCTTTTCCTCAAAACTCACCTGTTGTGCGATGAAGAAACAAACAAAAAAGTCTTAGACAGTTGAATAATCTAACTACCACTGAGGAGTGCTGATCTTCATTATGAGTACATGCTGTTGGCTTTTGTTACACATCAACTTGGTACCTGTAGCTCCTGCAGTTCAGTCTCTCTCTCTAGCAGCCTTTGTTCCAAACGTTCAATCAGTGACTCATCTGTAGTAATGGGGGACCGAATCCCACCTGCAGTTTCAGAGAGTGGTTTTGGCTCATCTGTGGAAAATGAGGAGCCAGCTACCCCATTAGCCTCAGATGTCAGCCCACCACTGTTTAAAGCAGGCCTGTAGCTACAGTCAAGGTTAGCACTATTCCCATTGACCCATGAAGGCAAATTGGGTAGTACTCCCTTGCTGAGGCTGTTTGTGGGAGCTGAGCTGCCATCACTGTGACTGACAGGGCCTGTGGAAGCGTTTAGGCTGCCGCTGGTGCTGTGGGTTGGCAGACTAGACATAGAGTTACGCCCAGAGTCAGAAAGAGTACCTGAAAGCAAAAGAGGTGACACTGCGTTTTAGTGTCACTCCCAGATGATCACATTTTAAAGAAATAATTTATTAGCACAAAAATAGATAATGACCTGAGAAAGTGTCTGGCTTGTATCTAATTTCTGGTTTCTTAGCTTTCTCTGGAGCACAGAGAATGTTGTCCAGGTCTGTCTCTGTGGAGGACATTTTACTGGGAATCACAGGCTTGAAGGCAGTGGAACGGACCAGTGACTTCTCAGCAGAGGTCTAGAAGAGTGAAATGACAAACTGTCAGGGGTGCTCTTCCCTATTTTTGTTTTTACTTTCAATGCTCCTCTTAGCTGACAGCAAGACAAAACCATGTACTGGTGTGGAGAGTACAAAGAACCAAGGATGAGTAACATTTTGAAAACTTAAAAATCATAATGACTGGATTTCACAGAGATAAAGAGTGTCCCGTGCTGGAAGTCTTCACATGTGATAGGGACAGGTTTACTTTTGCACATACATACATAGCTTTTCACTGCATGTTGGCAGTATTAAAAGCCACACAGCAGTAGTTGCATGTAAAATTCACTAGACTGTCATAAAAAAAGAAAACTCATTCAGAGATAAACTTATACTCTACATGCCCCATCTGTGCTGTCCAAGAACATCACAAGCAGTACCATGCTGCCCCCCTTCTGTCCTCTTCTGCTCCCCTCTGCATCCCACATCTCTCCCCCATGTGCTGTCTGAGGGAAGATGAATAGCCTTTCTCTGTGATATTAATAAAATGAGCTACTGCTGAAATGTAAGCGGTAAAGCTCGTGAGCTCAGCATTCCTTCTCACTGACTTCATGACTATGATGTCTTTCCTCATTTTTTTTCTCTACAACTATCCCTCAAAATTTCTTTGGCCCCGATCTCTCTCTTTTTTTTCCTTTATTCTTCGCTTTGCCTCTTTTAATGCTGCTTCCTATTCCTTTCCTCCTCCTGCCTCTTGCCCCTGAGGAATAAAGACCTATTGAAGGAGACTCAGTTTGCCCATGTATACTTGGCATGGAAATGACTTCTCTGAGAAGATCAAGACATTCTTAAGTCATTAATCTGGGGGAGGGGCGGGGTGATAAAAAGCTGGGAAAGTTCAACACAGGTTATGAGGTATTGCTGCTACCAATTAAACTACACACACCATGTTTTATCTTTAACTGAAGGTTTGTATGTTGCTGTTTATTTATGCAGTATGACTTCTTAATGCTTGTATGGATGACCAGTGGTTCCAGTCAAGTAAAGCACAGTGATGCTACATTTTATGTGGTTATGACACAAAATCTGAATTATGGGTAATACCTTCCTTTCTTTTCAAGAGCCAGATGACAACAATTCATGTAGCTACTGTTACATTAAAAGTAGGCTTTATTAAAAGTCACATCATTTACCTCTAAAGCTCACTAATTAACACAACTGTCTGTTTGTTTTGTGTTAAAATGGCCATTTTACAGGATGTTTGTTTTTTTCATGGAGACTTCACTGGCAACTGCTCTCCACTATCAAGCAATTACACAAAAGCTGGGTAAAATGGAGACTTGTTATTTTTACACTTACAGTGTAAATAAATATGAGTATTTCCCAAAGCTGTTAAACTGTTCCTTTAAGTCATTTCATTAAGAAATGAGAAAGGAAAATAGACATTTTGCATACCTTTTGAGTCACATTCCCTGACATGATTAGTAGTTTTGGTTGCATTTGCCCTTTTGATTCCCCATCTCTGTTAGCTTGGTGCTCCATAGGTCCTCCTCTGTGGTACGCCGGCCTTGGTTTATGACTCACCTTTTATGAAACAGGATAAATGTTTTCTCCAAAAAAATGTGCAATTTATGCTGTAATGAATGATCTCATAAAACATACAACATTTGGTCTCACCTTTATGTAAAAAAAATCTTCACTTCGTCCTGAGTGGGTGAGACGTTTAGAGGGATGAGTGGTGGATGAGGAGCCCTGAGTGAATCCACACTTCAGGAACCCATCAAGACCGCACCCTCCACTCTTTCTATGATGGTTTGTTCCTCTTTTTAATCTATACTCGGATGCGTTGCAGTGTTTGCTGTTAACACTGCTCCCATTGATGAGGCTGCTGACACTGCCCATGGTCCCTCAGGCATAGGTGAGAAGAAGACGGGGCTGAAGTCCAGGTAGTCAAGTTACACAGAAAAGAGGACAAGACACAACTCATGACCACAGAGAAAGTACGCTCAGAGGCTTCATCTGCAAGACAAGAAAGGGACACGAAACACAGAAAAATTAAGCTGCTGAACACAAAGAAAAGATCATTCACAGAGGACAAATCCATGTCATGGTTTACATTAATTCTCATCATTTTTAGTGTTGTGTCATTCCCCCACAGTTTAGACATACTGTGTTGAAGCAGGTGTGCTCACATTTACAAAACAAACAAAGTGGAAAACATTCCACCACTCAAACCAAATGACATCTAAATAACTCTATGCAGACGTTTTGTGTTTGCTTTGGTATTAAGCAACAACACAAAATCTTAAAAATGTGAATAATGAGCTAATGATGCTAACAAAATATGGATTATGTTGTTCCCATGGTCCCTTTATTTATTAAAAAGGGACCAAGGGACATTTATTAACAGAGGTACAGGCCATGCTCCCTCGTCACTCTCTTCACCTCCTTTTTAAGAGCAACCAAACCCCAGATGTTGCTTGTCATGATCTCTAACCCACAGGGGAAAAAGTCCTGTCAATAGTGGCTTCGTACCAGAAGGCTCCATACTGGCTCATCTAGCTTGTGTGCTCCCCTAAACATCTGCTCTTCAACATTTGAGCACTCTATGATGGCCACAAAACCTGAAACTAATGGCCTGTTGTAAGTCATATATTTGTGCACATTGCATTTGTTTTGAGGCTAATGCATAATTAATGGTTGGACGGTGGTGTTTTTAACAATACCCATAACTGTCAGAGTCATTTTCATGAGGTGTTTGATAGGGATGCTTGAAGAGTGAAATGCTGACTGAAGGAGACAGCTCTGATCAATGCTATCATCTTTCATTGCCCAGAAAATAATGATAAGCAAAATGAGACATGAACAAAATAGATGTTTCACAATGAAGAGAATAATGAGAACATCAGACACAGCAAGTGAGACAGAAGAGTGTGCCTAGAATAGGAAGAGGGAAAGTTTAATTGGTGGTTATGGCAGAATAAACAGCTGGTAGTGATAGTGTGTATATGGTCAATACAGGAAAGTAAATATAATCCTAAATTGCTTTAAACCTTCTAATCATTAAAAAAAAATCACACAGCCAACACAGCATTTTCTGTTTCATTTGGGAATTAATTCAAAAGATATTATTCAAAGTAAATATGTAGTGAAAATGTGGAGTAATGGTATATGATGTTGAATTTGTCTCTGCACGAGTACAAAGCAAAGCACTCCCCTGTGGCGCTCATGTAAACAATTTTCTGACATGACTGTGACTGCCTCTATTGTACAGTGCCAGGATGTCTGCCATCTAAACTCCAGCCTTCACTATCACTCTCACATATTAGTATCCTACACTGACATAGGACAAGTAATGAAACAATAAATTTTACTTACTGCCAGGACAAACTAAGTATCCATCTCTAGTGAGGTCTCTGCAGATTCATCTATTCAGTCCTGAAGACATGAGTTCACGTCTGTGTGGATGTATCCTTAAATGAAGCAGCAGCAAATGCAAACCTCACACTTCACTATCACCACAGCCAACAGGATCTTCTAACTGCTCTGTGGAGGGGGTGGGTCTTCTGCTTTTCTAGTCGGCCTGTACCCAGCTTTGCATTATAACTGACATGTAAATTTAGCCCTGTGTGTGTGTGTGTGTGTGTGTGTGTGTGCGCATGTGTATGTGTGTGTTTTGGGACCTATTGCCCCCCCCAGGGGAGCCAGTGTACAACATGTGCTTCCATAGAGCTGGCGTGTGCCACTCAAGTGATTAACTCCCGGCCTTCACAAAGGATCTTTACACCCACCCGTGTACCCCCCTTCTCTTCCCGCTATCACCCACAGACACCCCCAATCTGTGCTTCGACTAACAGTGTAATAACTATTCATCCTTCCCTCTCTGTCACCCTCCCTTCTTCCATCAGTTCCTCCCTCCATCCATCCGTCCCACTCTTTGCCCTGCACCCACCCCGAACAAACAACACTTCATTTGAAGGAGAAAAAAGAGGCGCCTGCCCTCTCTCTTTTCGCTCTTTGTCTGTTGAAGTGTGCCGCTCTTTGTTTGGACTCTTCTGTGCCAGTTGATGTATTCTCCCCAAAAAGCCCAGGACCATATTTGAGTGTTAAATAAATGACTAGTCCTCACAATGAGAGGGCTGGAGAGCTTCAGTTTTTATAGTGATTAACCACCATCCTTCCTTTATGCTGTTTGTTCAGACATACACACATAGCCTCACTCTCTTGGACACACTTTTGCACAAACAACACACAAGTCCCTCTAAGGCAGTTCAGCTTCCCACAGAGTGCACACTGTTGACAAATCACCATGTGGATGAAATACAATCACACACCACGACAGGAAAATATACAAGGCACTGTGTTCCAAATGAAGAAACAACAACAACAGAAAAGTTATGGCCTCAAAGCTTTGCTACTGACAAAACAAGTGTAAATCTCACACCCCATTTTTGCTGCTAGTAAATGTACACTTTCTCTTAATGTGAAATAAACAGACAGTTTTCCCATGTATCTACTGATTCATTGATATCATCACACAAAAATCAATAGAGAAATTAGTTTGTTCAGACTGAACTACTAACAAACCGTGGGAAGCTGCATGACTCTCCACTGTGATCTTTCAACATGTGCAGACAGAATTACACACAGGTTTACATCGTGTTACATCATTTTGTCTGAAACTTCTTACCATAAAGTGCTTTCACCAAGTCTTTTGACACGCTTAAGAAATAATATACGACGTCTGTGCAAATCTACCTTAATCTTCTTCAGTAGCACTATTCACTCACCCTTTCAACTGACTACTGCCATTGTTCCTCACTTAGACCTATTCAGGCCCCCAAGCCTGTTTGTCTGAACAATGATTCTGCCAATTCACTTTTATGTTCCCACTCGCTTGAGAATTGGTCCATTTCACTTAAATTTGATGCAAATATGAAAGTGATTTGGAAATCGTTTCACTGCTCCATCATTACAGATTTTACTAAGCAGTCCAAATGGTCCGACCTTGCAGTTTTAGAGTGGACAGCATGATTTAAGATCTTCAGTGAGGCAGGATGTGGCTGTGTGTGTGTGTGTGTGTGTGTGTGTGTGTGTGTGTGTGTACACACACCTGTACATTACATAGCACCTACCAACATTTTCTCCTACGTCCCTACAGTACTTTGAAATGCACCTCTGGGCCATCAAAGAGTCCCAAGGGTAGGATAATGACAATCAGT